>JAGFNQ010003308.1:129637-172734 GCA_024364735.1 Boesenbergia rotunda
TTTTCTAAGCTTGACACTTAACTTGATTGCTGTGTAAGTTGTATTTAGTGCCCCAATTACTGCAGATGCACTGACTTAAAGCATCTTGAATTAAGGCAAAGACCTAAGCATCTCAACCCTTTCTAGGTTATCAATCAAAAGTACCCTAAGGTGCTTGTGAGATGCTGACTTCTAAGTCTATAGGTGCATGCAGTTCTAGGGTTAGGACCTAGGCTAAGTCCATTTTCGAAAAAGTCCTAGTTTTGAAAAGGGGGTAGTTTTGAAATATAAAACTAAGTCAAAATGAAAACTGATTTTGAAATTAAGTAAAGTAGTTTTTCAAATTCTAATTTTAAAAAAAATTTTAAATCAGAAAAATAATCTATTCTACTGAGCACAATCCTAACTGCCTTCTTAGTGAGCTGAACTCAGATTCAGGTAAGGGTTTTATGAATATATCAGCTAGGTTGGATTAGAGTCAATATACTTAAGTACTATTTCACTCCTGGCTACATGGTCTCTTACAAAATGATGTTTGACTTCTATATGTTTGGTTCTGGAGTGTTGAATTGGATTCCTAGTTAAATTAATTGAACTTATATTGTCAATAAATACTTGAGTTTGGGTGTAGTTGAGCTGGAAGTCCTTAAGTGTGTGCATCATCCATAAAAGTTGAGCAACACACTCTCCTAAGGCCACATACTCAACTTCAGTTGTGGATAGAGCTACACAGTGTTGTTTTCTGCTGCACCAACTAACGAGACTCTGACCTAACAGTTGACAGCTTCTACTTGTGCTCTTTCTATCTAATTTACAGCCAGCATAGTCAGAATCTGAGTATCCTGTTAAATCAAAAGTTGAGGTCCTAGGATACCAAATCCCTACATTTAGGGTGCCCTTTACATATCTTAGTATTCTTTTTAGGGCTGCTAAGTGTGTTTCCTTAGCACAGGTTTGGTATCTAGCACACATCCCTACAGCAAAAAGAATATCAGGTCTACTGGCTGTAAGGTACAGTAGGCTACCTATCATACTCCTATAGAGTTTAAGGTCTACTGGTTTACCATCAGGGTCACTATCTATTTTTACATTAGTGGCCATAGGGGTACTTATGCTTTTAGAATTATCCATCTTAAATTTCTTTATTAACTCTTTAGCATATTTGAATTGATGAACGTAGTTACCATCCCTAGTTTGTTTAATTTGTAAGCCTAGGAAAAAGTTAAGCTCACCAACTAAGCTCATTTCAAATTCATTTTCCATTATTTTGACAAACTCTTTTAAGAAGTTTGTGTTGGTGGACCCAAAGATTATGTCATCTACGTAGATTTGGGCAATAAATATATCTTTTCCTAGGGTTTTAATAAATAAAGTTGAGTCAATTTGGCCTTGTTTAAATTCTTTAGAAGTTAAATAGGTTGATAACCGTTCATACCAGGCCCTAAGTGCTTGTTTTAGCCCATATAATGCTTTGGTTAGTTTGAAAACGTGGTTAGGTTTGTCTAGGTCCTCAAACCCTGGGGGTTGTCCTACATATACTTCTTCTTTAATGAATCCATTTAAAAAGGCTGACTTTTCATCCATTTGATATAACTTAAATCCTTTATGGGATGCAAAGGCTAACAACATTCTAATGGACTCAAGTCTAGCTACTGGGGCATATGTTTCATCGTAGTCTAATCCCTCTTCTTGGCTGAAACCCTTTGCTACTAAGCGGGCTTTATTTCTGACTATTTATCCTTGATCATTCAGCTTATTCCTAAAGACCCACTTAGTGTCAATGACGGATTTGCCCTCAGGTTTAGGTACTAATTCCCAGACTTGGTTTCTCTCGAATTGAGCTAGTTCTTCTTGCATTGCTATGATCCAATCAGGATCAGGTAGGGCTTCCTCTATAGTTTTGGGTTCAATTTTTGATATCATAGCTATTTGGCTAAGGTTCCTATAGGAGGACCTAGTCCTGACTCCTAGAGTTGGATCACCCACAATTTGATCAGTTGGGTGACTAAGTCTGGGTTTCTTTGTTCTTCTAGAGCTTGGTTCAGCCTCAGGTCCAGCTGGTCGGTTTGGTTCACTATTTGATTCGACTCTTTGGGCTGGTTCATTTGTTGGTTCGATTCTTGGTTCAGTTAATTCATTTATTGGTTCGTGTAAGGGTTCAATTAATGGTTCAATAATTTGTTCATTATTTTCTTGGTCAGAGTTTGATGAAATTGGGTCTGGATTATTAGATGTTGAATTGATTTCTTCATCGAAAATTAAATTTGTTGTTTCTTCAATTTTCTTAGTTTGTTTGTTGTAAGCTCTATAGGCTCTACTTGTGGTTGAATACCCTAGGAAAATACCTGGGTTTGACTTGGATTGAAATTTTCCTAAATAGTCTTTGGTATTTAGGATATGGACTTTGCACCCAAAGACATTTAGGTAATGTAGGTTTGGGAGTCTATGGTAGTACAGTTCATAGGGGGTTTTGTTGTGTCGTTTGTTAATCAAAACCCTATTTTGGATATAACAGGCTGTACTAGTTGCTTCTGCCCAAAATTGGTTTGCTAGTTTAAATTCGTTGAGCATAGCCCTAGCGGCTTCTTGTAATGTTCTATTCCTTCGCTCGACTATCCCATTTTGTTGGGGGGTTCTAGGACATGAAAATTCATGTAAATACCCATTTACCTTACAGAATTCCTCAAACCATTGATTCTCAAATTCTCCCCCGTGATCACTCCTAAGTCTTTTAATTTTAGTGTCGTTTTGATTTTCAATTAGTTTACAGAATTCAATAAATAGGTTTAGGGTTTCATCTTTGGTTTTTAGGAACCTTACCCAGGTAAACCTTGAGTAATCATCAACTATTACTAAGCAGTATCGGTTCCCGCTTAGTGACTTGCCTCCATGTGAATCAAATAGGTCAAGGAGCAGGAGCTCAAGTGTGGTTTGAGTTAAATCAGACTGGATTAGTTTGTGATTGGATTTGGTTTGTTTTCCTTGATTACATGATTCACATATTAGGTTTTCATTATTTTTGATTTTGGGGATACCTTTGATTAAGCCAAGTTGGGTAATTTTTGAGATAGTTCTCAAATTGGTATGACCTAATCTCCTATGCCAGAGGTTTGATTGTTCTAATTGCGTTAACATACATTTGGGTATAAGGGGAAGATTTATAGTGTATACATTATTTTTTCTAATGCTCTTAAGTATGATTTCTGAGTCTTGTTCATTTCTAATCAGGCAGTTAGAATTGTTGAAAGTAACTATATAACCAGAATCACATAACTGACTTATGCTAAGCAAGTTAAAATTAAAGTTTTCAACCAATAGAACTTTCTTAATAATGAAATCAGATTTAAGCACAATATTACCTGACCCAATTACCTTGAGTGTAGCATTATTACCAAATGCCACTGAGCCTAAGTTTTTGAGTTTGAGCTTGGTGAACTTCAATTTATCTCCAGTCATGTGTCTGGAGCAACCGCTATCCAACATCCATTGGTCCAAATCTTTATGTTCCTACGCATAAAGAATTTTCTTGATTTGGATCCAATTAGATTCAGGAATAGCTTAAATTGAGCTTCACTGCCTAGTCTGTCTCACCCAAATCTAGGGTTTGCAATCACGTTAACCTTATAGGTTTTGTGAGACAGGTTTTGATAGTTTTGAAAGTTGAAAGTTTATTTTAAAAATAATTAAATTTTAAAAACTTAATTAATTTTGAAAACGATTAAATTTTTGAAAAACTTTAATTTTGAAAACAATTAAAAATTTTTGAAAAACTTAATTTTGAAAACAATTAAAATTTTTTGAAAAACTTAATTTTGAAAACAATTAAATTTTTCAAAAGAAGTTTAAATCTACAAATAACTGAATTTTTGTGTTAGATTCGAATTTGACAAAAATTAATTTGAATTTGAATTTCAAAAATTGGCTTCCAGGTCTTGGCGAGGTACTAGGCCTTCTTTGGCCGTAGCCTTATGGGATCATCCACCCTTTCCTTGACAAAGCCTTTTAATGAAATTTCATTTACAAAATTATTCTTTGAAAAATTTCTGGTCTAACTAGTTTGGGTCTTGGATCGGTAGCTTCGGCTAGTTCCGCCAAATTGGCTTCCCTAACGTACTATCATCTCACCTCCACCCAATACTATGTTGTTAAGTTTCAGTTAAGTGTGTTCAGTCCTTATACTAACCATTTCTAATTTTAAGCATGGTAAATTGCAGAAATTTTAAATAAACAATCAATCAAACAATTTGCAATCAAAAACAAATTAAATTTTAATGAACTATAAATATTGTTTTCAGTTTGGCTCCCCCTGGACTAAAGCCACGGTGATGGTTAGGCAAGATGTGAAACTTGTCCTTGGGGATCCAATACTGATTTGATCCAGTTGGTTGGTTCAGGCACAGTTTAGGTACCCATGCCTGAATTTTTCCTCTGGACTGATTCAGTACAGCCAAATATGATCTTTGTCGGGATTTGGTTCGGTAGCCAAGTCCGGATCGATTTAGAACGGACTTCTGTTTCCCAAGAATCATGTCAAGATTTTTGGAACCAGAAGTAAATCGTTCTAAGGCTGATCTAAGATCCTTAACCTGAGTTTTCAGGGAGGAGTTTGCCTTTTCAAGTTTTTCAACTTGAGTAGGAGTTCCTTCCTGAACCTTCTCGGTTAAGGGTTTAGAGTCAGCTCCCTCTTTCAGGAGTTTTACTTCCTGTCGGAGGAACTCGACTCGGAGTTTGGCTTTTGCCAAATCTCGAGAAAGAAACGAAATTAATTCACTTAATTGAAATCTATTAAAATCAGTTACCTTAATTTCGCCGTCCTCTGTAAAAGTTAGCTCGCCGTCGTCCTATTCTGATTCTGACTCAGTCTCGACTTTTTCTGAGGTGGTCAGGGCTAGTAGGTTTGACTGGGGTGCTTCCTCTTCTTCTTCTGAGGAAGATTCGTCCCAGGTTGCTTGGAGTGCCTTTTTCCTTCTTGTCTTCTTGGACTCCTTCAGATTTGGACATTCTGTCTTGTAGTGGCCCTTCTTCTTGCACTCGTAGCAGGTTACGTTGGGCTTGTGTTTGTCATTTGATGGTTCAGCTGGTTCGTCCTTTCTTCGGCTTGTCCTCCATGTGTTGGCTTGATTTTTCAATTTTTTGTAGTAGCTTCGGGCCAATCGGACCAGCTCAGATTGATCTCCTTCTTCATCTTCTTCGTCTGAATCAGAGTTGGGCTCGGATTGAGGTTGAGGTTTCTTTTTTGTCGATTTTTCAGTTTTTCCTGCAAAAAAGGCAATACTCTTCTCGGCCATATTGCAGTTAGTCTGCTCATGAAGTTCTAACTCAGAAAATAATTCATCTAATTTAATTTTGGAGAGATCCCTTGAAACCTTGTATGCATCTACCATAGATGCCCACAAGGTATTTCTAGGGAAAGCGTTTAGGGCATACCTTATTAGGTCACGGTTTTCGACCTTGTGACCTATCGTGTGAAGACCGTTCATTAATTCTTGGATGCGTGCGTGGAGTTGGGCTGCTGTTTCGTTATCGGCCATCTTGATAGTGTATAATTTGTTCAGGAGCAGATCCCTCTTGCTGATCCTGGTGTCTGACGTTCCTTCGTGTAGCTCAATCAATTTTGCCCATAGCTCTTTGGCACTGTTGAAGGGGCCTACTCGGTTCAGCTCTTCCTTTGTCAGCTTGCATTGTAGGGTTTGTGTTGCTTTTGCATCGGCTTCTATTTTGCGTTTTAGGGTGTTGTCCCATTCCGAGTAGCTTTGTGGTTGTCCTTCGGCGTCTTTGGGGATCTCCAGACCGCACTGGATGATGATCCACATATCCACCTGAGTTTTCAGGTGGACCTCCATACGACTTTTCCAATAAGAAAAGTCTTCTCCACTGAAAAGTGGAGGTCTGGCGGTGCTGAATCCTTCTTGCATGGCCATTTTAATCTGTAACAGAAAAACTAACAGAAAAATAAATTTTCCAAGACTAGGTCTTGGATTAGTAGTGCTGGATAAGGGAAATAAAATATCGAGGGGTGTTGCACCAACCTCGATTAACAAAAAAATTAGAACGAAAAAAAAATAAAACAAATTCGAAAATAATAAGGAAAATCCGAAATGAAATTTTCAAACTGGTGGTTGCACCATGTTTGAACTTCCCCGCTCTGATACCACTTGTTGGATCGAGAAAACCGATAGAGGGGGGGGGGGTGAATATCGGAAATCGTTCGGACTTTCGTAAAGAGTACGTACGCAGCGGAAAAATAAAATTAAAAGCACACAGCACAAAGACACAGTCGATTTACTTGGTTCGGAGCCTGTGTCGACTCCTATTCCAAGGCCCACGGTCGTTGACCGTTTACTATGGGCAATTCTATATACGCGCAAAATCAGTTTACAAAAATAGATTTACAAGTATAGCACTATAAACTTTTAATAAAAAATCTCTTCTTTTACCGACGTCCGGTTGTAGGTTGACTTTCCAGAGCAGTGGGACGTCGTCGCTTGAGTTGGGCAGTTTCCGGAACAAGGCGTGAGCACAGAAGAGCGTGGAAGCTTTGGATCAAGGTCGTTATGAAAGGCCTGGGCGTTGGGTGCTATTTATAGCACCCTGGGGCGCCCTGGACGTCGGGGGCGCCCTGCCACGTGTCCAGCGATCCACTTTTAGCTCGGTCAAGCGTCATCCCATCCGAATAGGGATAATTTTGACTCTGGAGGCGCCTTGGTCGCAGAGGGCGCCTTAGCTGACTTCTTCCGCGTAGAAATCTCGGCTGTGGATAAAGATGAAGCTTCGCAGTCTTGGGCACGGAGGCGCCCTGGTTTCTGAGGGCGCCCTGGCTGACGAGGGCGCCTTGGCTGCTGAGGGCTCCCTGCCCAGTAAGCAGCCGAAGCCCTTTTTGCTTCACTTGGTTCTGGTTCACCTTGGGGGCGCCCTGGACACTCAGGGCGCCCTGCTCAGCTGCTGCCTCACTCCTTTGAGGCTCTCTGAGTTGCAGATACACGTTCCTTCGGTCCTGCATCCAGGGTTAGTCCAAAACACAATAAAACAATTAGTTTATACAGCCTTAGCTGTATTGGTTCTGACTTTGGTCTCCTAAATGGAGCCCTAGGTCGAACCGACGCCTACTGTTCCCTCGACGGGGAACGCGTCCTCACCTACTCCTCTCGGGAGAATTTACCTGATGCCAACCACTCCTTTGGTTGGACTTTTGCCTGACGGTCCTTTGTCAGGTCTTGGATGCCGAGCTGCCCTTCGCTCGGTGCCTAGCATTCCTTCGCTAGGGCTTCAGTCCCAGGCTGTCCTTCGCCTGCCGCCTAGCAGTCCTTCGCTAGGGCTTTTTACTCTGGCATTCCTTCGCCAGTGCCTAGCAATCCTTTGCTAGGTCTTTTTACCCTGGCATTCCTTCGCCAGTGCCTAGCAGTCCTTCGCTAGGGCTTTTCCTGTACACTAGAGTAACTTGTTAGACAACAAGTAAGACTTAACTTTTGAGCTATGTTGCCATTATCAAAACACAGGTTTGATTTAGGTGCATTCTGCACCAACACTTTTTGCCTTGAAAGTAGGTAAAGGCAAGGGGGGGGGGGCGCCCGAGGAGTCACGGGCGCCCGGAGTGTATAGGAAGTGACAAATATTATGTCTTGTCATTGTTTGACCACGGTTTAGTTGGTTTGACCATGGTTTGACTGCTTTGACCATGGTTTGACTGCTTTGACCATGGTTTGACTATGTTGACCATGGTTTGACCAGGTTGACCATGGTTTGACTATGTTCTGATCTATAGGATTAAACCACAATATAGGTTTAAAGGAATTATAATTGATTTTAATTTTACTGTGTCACCCAATCTAGGGGTTTCAATCACGTTAGCCTTACAGGTTTTGTGAGACAGGTTTTGGTAGGTAAAATTATTTTGAAAAATTATGATTTATTTTGAAAAACTTGAATTAATTTTGAAAACAGTTGAATTTATTTTGAAATGAATGTTTAAATCTATAAGTAACTGAAAATTTATGTTAGATTTGAATTTGACAAAGAATAATTTGAATTTGAAATTCAAAAATTGGCTTCCAGATCTTGACGAGGCACTAGGCCTTTTTTGGCCGTAGCCTTATTGGATCATCAACCCTTTCCTTGACAAAGCCTTTTAATGATATTTCATTTTCAAAATTAATCTTTGAAAAGTTCTGGTCTAACTAGTTTGGGTTTTGGATCGGTAGCTTTGGCTAGTTTCACCAGTCTAAAGAGACCAAGTATACTTGACCTTATTAGAATTGGTTTCCCTAACGTACTATCATCTCACCGCCACCCAATACTATGTTGTCAAGTTTCAGTTATGTTTGTTCAGTCCTTATACTAACCATTCCTAAGTCTAAGCATGGTAAATTGCAAAAAATTAAATAAACAATCAGTCAAGCAAATTGCAATCAAGAATTAAATTTTAACTAACAATAAATATGGTTTTTAATTTGGCTCCTCCTGGACTAAAGCCACGGTAATGGTTAGGCAAGATGTGAATCTTGTCCTTGGGGATCCAATACTAATTTGATCTAGTTGGTTTGTTCAGGTACAGTTTAGGTACCCATGCCTAAACTTTATTTCTAGATTTATTCAGTACAACAAAATAGGATCTTTGTCTAGATTTGGTTCTATAGCCTAGTCCGGATCGATTTAGAACCGACTCCTGTTTTCCAAGAATCATGTCAAGACCCTTGGTACCAGAAGTGAATCATTCTAAAGCTGATCTAAGATCCTTAACCTGAGTTTTCAGGGAGGAATTCTCTTTCTCAAGTTTTTCAACTTGATTAGAGGTTCCTTCTTGAACCTTCTCAGTTAGGGGTTTAGAATCAGCTTCCTCTTTCAGGAGTTTTACTTCCTGTCGGAGGGATTCGACTCGGAGTTTAGCTTTCGCCAAATCTCGAGAAAGATACGATATTAATTCATTTAATTGACTTCTAGTAAATCCACTTACCTTGATTTTGCCGTCCTCTGAAAAGGTCAGTCTGTCGTCGTCCTATTCTGATTCTGACTCGGTCTCGATTTCCTCTGAGGCGGTTAGTGCGAGTAGGTTCAATTGTGGGGCTTCTTCTTCTTCTTCGGAGGAGGACTCGTCCCACGTTGCTTGAAGTGCCTTCTTCCTCCTATTCTTCTTGGTTTCCTTTAGGTTCGGACACTCCGTCTTGTAGTGACCCTTCTTCTTGCACTCGTAGCAGGTCACGTTGGGCTTGTTCTTTTCGTTTGCGGGTTCAGCTGGTTCATCCCTTCTTCGGCTGACTTTCCGTTTGTTAGTTTGGTTCTTCAACTCCTTGTAGTAGTTTCGGGCTAGTCGGACCAGCTTAGGTCGATCTCCTTCTTCGTCTTCTGAGTTTGAGTCTGAGTTAGACTCGGGTTCAGGTTGAGGCTTCTTCTTAGTTGTCCTTCCAGTTTTACCTGCAACAAAGGCAATACCTTTCTCGGCCAAATTGCAGTTAGTCTGTTTATGTAATTCTAACTCAGAAAATAATTCATCTAATTTAATCTTTGAAAGATCCCTTGAAACCTTGTATGTATCTACCATAGATGCCCACAAGGTGTTTCTCGGGAAAGCATTTAAAGCATACCTTATTAGGTCACGGTTTTCAACCTTGTGACCAATGGTGTGTAGACCATTCATTAGTTCTTGAATTCGGGCGTGAAGCTGAGCTGCTGTTTCGTTGTCGGTCATTTTGATGGTATACAATTTGTTCTGGAGCAGATCTCTCTTGCTGATCTGAGTGTCTGATGTTCCTTCATGCAGCTCGATCAGTTTTCCCCACAACTCCTTGGCACTGTTGAAAGGGCCCACCCGGTTCAACTCCTCTTTTGTTAAGCCGCATTGAAGGGTCTGGGTCGCCTTTGCATCCGCTTCAATTTCCCGTTTCAGAGCGGTGCCCCACTCTGTGTAGTTTTGAGGTACTCCTTCGGCATTTCTCGGAATCTCCAGTCCGGACTGGATGATTATCCACATGTCCACCTGAGTTTTCAGGTGGACCTCCATTCAACTTTTCCAGTAGGAAAAGTCTTCTCCATTGAAAAGTGGAGGTATGACTGTGCTGAATCCTTCTTGCATGACCATTATGGATTTTATCTGAAAAAGAGATAAGAAAAGGAAAAAACTTTGTCCCAAGACTTGGTCTTGGATTAGTAGTACGGGATAAAGAAAATTAAATATCGAGGGGTGTTGCACCAACCTCGATTAACGAGAAGAAATTTGAACGAAAAAAAATATTAGAAGAAATTTGAACGAAAAAGATATTAGAAGAAATTCGAACGAGAAAAAAAAATATTAGAAAAAATCTGAAAATTTTTCAAACTGGTGGTTGCACCAAATTTGAACTTCCCCGCTCTGATACCACTTGTTGGATCGAGAGAAACGATAGAGGGGGGGGGGTGAATATCGTAAAACGTTCGGATAGAAAACAGAGCAAGTACGCAGCGGAATAAAAACAATCGCGAACACAGGTAGTTTTACTTGGTTCGGAGTCTAGGTCGACTCCTACTCCATGGCCCACGATCGTTGACCGTTTACTGGGGGCAATTCTATATGTGCGCAATAATTCTTACAAAAAGATTACAGTAGTAGTATAACAGAAATGAAATGACAGTTCTTCGTTACCGACGTTCGGTATGGGATGTTTCTCAGAGCAGAGGGACGTAGTCGGCGCTTGTGTGTCGAGTTGGGAGGTTTTTGGAACAAAGCGCGGGAGCAGAAGAACGTAACAGCGTTTGAAGAAGTGTTGTGTTGAAGCCTTGGTTCGAGGGTCCTTTTATAGCATCTAGGGGCGCCCGGAACATCGGGGGCGCCCCCCCACGTGTCAGTCGATCCACTTCCTTCTCGGTCAGCTCTGATCCCTTAAAACTCGGGATCAAGCTTTGACAGGGGCGCCCGGAACGCTGGGGGCGCCCGGGTTGACCGGGTCTCCTTCTTATCCGTTGGCTTCGAGGGGATCTGTTCTGTCAGCTTCACCTGGGGGCGCCCGGGAGCAGTGGGGGCACCCGGGAGCACGGGGGCGCCCTGACCAATAGCTGCAGAAACAGTTCTTTTACTTCGACTGTTTTGTGTTCACCTTGGGGGCGCCCGGGACACTCCGGGCGTCCTACTCAGCCTTTGCCTCACTCCTTTGAGGCTCTCTGAGCTGCAGACACTCGTTCCTTCGGTCCTGCATCCAGGGTTAGTCCAAAACAATATAAAACAATAAGATGTTAGTTTATACAGCCTTAGTTGTCTTGGTTCTGACTTTGGTCTCCAAAATGGAGCCCTAGGTCGAACCGACGCCTACTGTTCCCTCTCGACGGGGAACGCGTCCTCACCTACTCCTCTCGGGAGAATGTACCTGATGCCCACCGGCTCCTCCGGTTGGACTTTTGCCTAGCGGTCCTTCGCCAGGTCTTGGATACCAAGCTGTCCTTCGCCCGGTGCCTAGCATTCCTTAGCCAGGTCTTCAGTCCCAAGTTGTCCTTCGCCTGGTGCCTAGCAGTCCTTCGCTAGGGCTTCAATCCCCGGGCATTCCTTCGCCAATGCCTAGCAGTCCTTTGCTAGGACTTTTTACCCTGGCATTCCTTCGCCAGTGCCTAGCAGTCCTGGCATTCCTTCGCCAGTGCCTAGCAGTCCTTCGCTAGGACTTTTTACCCTGGCATTCCTTCGCCAGTGCCTAGCAGTCCTTCGCTAGGACTTTTCCTGCACACTTGAGTAACATGTTAGATAACAAATAAGACTTAACTTTTGAACCCTTTTGCCATAATCAAAACTCAGGTTCGACTTGGGTGCTTTCTACACTAACAATCTCCCCCTTTTTGATTTATGGCAACCCTGGTTCAAAAAGTTAAGTTAATCAAAGCATATAAAAATTACCATTTGTTCCCTCCCCCTGGAAGGAATCTCCCCCTAGATTTTTCAAAAATTCATGGGGTTTTTGAAAATAGATTCCAAGTCTGAAGATGGTTTTAACTTAGAAATATTTTAAGCTTTGAAGCTATATTTTCCAAAATGATTTTCGTGGTGTACTTTGGAAAACAGTTTTAACCACTTTGACAAATTTTGAAAACTTTAAGAAGGATTTTGAAAACTTATGTTTTGAGTACTGAAGAAAAAAAAAATTTGACGCCTTAAGTTTAAAGTACTCAAATATTTTGAAAACTTTAAGTTTTAGAGTACTTAGTGAAGTTTGAAAAATCTTAAGTATTTAGAAAAGTTTTTAAAAGCTTTAAGTCTTTAGAAAAGTTTTGAAAAACTTAAGTGTTTAGAGAAGTTAAGTGCTTAGAAAATTTTTGAAAAACTTTAAGTACTTAGAAAATTTTTGAAAAACTTAAGTACTTAGAGAATTTTTGAAAAACTTTAACTACTTAGAAATTTTTTGAAAAACTTAAGTACTTTTTGAATAAAGGATAGAGTTTGAAATTTTGAGATTTAGAGAAAGAATTTTAAACTCTCTCCTTTCCTATCTCTCCCCCTTTGCCATATATCAAAAACAAAAATATAGCAGAAATAAGATAATTAAATTGCATAAAGGATAATAGTAGCTGCAAAATTTGCTGTACTGAACCAATTCATGATAAGAATCAAATCAGTTTCAATTTACTCTTTTAGGGACCTGTCTAACCCGATTAACTACTTACTAATTGTTATAAGCAGTAGTTATCGCTAGGGTTAGTCAAGTTAAGTGTTCTGTTCAAGTTAGATTTTCTAAACTTGACACTTAACTTGATTACTGTGTAAGTTGTATTTAGTGCCCCAATTACTGCAGATGCACTGATCTACATCTTGAATTAAGGCAAAGACCTAAGCATCTCAACCCTTTCTAGGTTATCAATCAAAAGTACCCTAAGGTGCTTGTGAGATGCTGACTTTTAAATCTATAGGTGCATGCAGTTCTAGGGTTAGGGCCTAGGCTAAGTCCATTTGCGAAAAAACCCTAGTTTTGAAAGGGGTAGTTTTAAAAATAAAACTAAGTGAAAATCTTTATTTTAAAACTTTTCAAAACTGAATAAGAGCTGATTTTGAAAGCATTTAAAAATTTCTTTAAAACTGATTTGAGTAAGAAAACCAATAGTAGATTCAACCTATTCTACCAAGCATAATAAAGATCAGATACTCAAGTCAAATAAGTAGTCAAACATAATAGGTTAACTAGTCAAATAGAGGTCTAGTAGAGTAAAACATGAGTCAAGTTTTAGTTACTTAGTACAATGCTGAAAATAGTCTAACTAGAAGAAGGGCCAGGGTGGTCAGATGAGTCAGGCTGCCATGATCGAAATAGTGCCATTATCTCGTGATACTGTGCGTCTCTGGCCTCTCTCTCAGCTCTAAGGGCGCTCATATACCCAGTGTAGTAGCCCAGATTTGTCTCCATATCTTCGGCATGATTTGCCTCCACTTCCTCTCGGAGGCTCTGGACATGTGTCTCCAGCCGTGTCACTCTCTCGTAGAGTGTTGGTGGAGGGGGCTCGTCTATGTGTGCTCGGACGTCTACTGCCAGATCTGCAACGTCAACGTCTACCTCTTCGTCTGAGTCGATCTGCGCTCCGGCTTGCTGTCGTCTCCAAGTCAAAACCCCGGTGGCCGATACATCTATACCAGCTAAAGAGAAGTTCCTAAATCCTATCTCGTCAAAATCGGTCATCTCGGTTATTTCACCTACGGTAATGTCACGACCGTGGTGATGAAGGATGGAGGTGATGATGTGGCAGAAGGGAGTGCGTACCCGACCCTGAGTCGTGACACTGGAGGTATGTAAGATAGCGTGGAACATGTGAAGGCCAATGTCAATGTCTAGATGATGGATCAGGGCATACAGAAGGAAAGTATGGAAGGGTCGCATGGTCGCGACATCCCTAGTGGATAGTGGTAAGATGCATCGGACCAGAACTCTGTACAGGGCGTAGTCCTGGACATGAAGGTCAACGGATTGGAATCGTCTATCTGCGGGGAGTCAACCTTCCCTACAGAAATAGGAGTGGAGAGTGTCTAGAGTAATGTGAGAGTAGGGAGGATCAAATGGAGGATTCCTAGGTGGATAGCAACAAAAGATGGACTGGGAGGCTCGTAGTCCAAGGAATCGATTTAGTAAGGTAGGGGTGATCGACAGGGGTATCCCTTGAACAGTAGTGTTAAACATGAGATCGTTCTGTCTAACTATGTTATTATAGAATTCGGCACATAAAGATGTATTAATCGAATGAGTGCAGAATACTAGATTATCTAGTTGATAAAAGTTTATGACATTCATGGCTAAAGGACAAGATTGGGTAAAGAAATGTCTATTAAGATAGCTAGTTTTGATAGGCTTGTAAGTGGTTCGAGCAAACTTATTACATAGTTCTAGAGTCGGGAACCTAGGGTCGGGACTCGGTTCGGCACCGGGGTTCGCTTGGTTTGCTCGGCGTTTTCTAAGTTAAGATGCATGCATTTATAAGAAAGGAATAATTCTAAATGCATTAAAGAATGATGAAAATAATTATAAATGCATAAAATAAATCATACCGGGGAGGCATGGTGAGATTGAGGAAGCACAAGTGTCACTTGATATTCTTGGAAGGAAGAAAGTGAGGAAGGACAAAATATTCTCTAATCAGCTGATTCTCACTGGCTGGTGACATTGGGATGTCTAGAGATAAATATGAATGTTAGTTAAGGCAACTAGTTCATTGGAGTGACTGGCTATAAAACTTCATATGGTAGTCTACATATAGACATGTCAGTGTAGTTCTTATTGTAGCTTAAGTGCGATGTTCCTTTGACTTGCGGTGTTCAAGTCATCTTGGTCATGAAGACTTATACTTTGACATCTTAAGCAAGCATATCCAAGGAGGTGTGGACCCAGGATGATTGGGTATAAGCTGAAGTGCCCGAAGATGTTTGAACAGCCTACAAAGGATTCACCACTCCTTGCGAGGAGATGTATACCCAAGGCCTATCGTCGGATTGTTACTCGAAGCCTCTGGCCAGAGCATCACATGTTCAGAGTATGAATCTCTTAGATACATGAGAGTAATTAGAATCCGTAGGACGAGAAAACGTTACTTGGGCTAGGTGTGACGTAGTCAGCCTAGTGGGGGCTGACACACATAGACCATGTCCTAAACCAAGTGGGTATAAGATGGTGAAGGGAATGGGGCACGATTCATTATAGCTGCTGAAGGGTTTCAGAATTGTTTCTGAGGTCAACCGTTGATCTTTCGATTAATTGGGGATCATGATGTACTACTAGGTGCCACTCATGATCGTTCTATAATTGGTTAATTATAGACGACCAACATAAATCGAAAGCCTATTTAGTCACACGCACTACAAGTAATCTGAGGGATTTAAAACGAGTTGAAAATTGGATTTTCTAATCAAGAGAGATTATGTTTGGTTGAGCCAAATGATAATTCGAATCTGAATTTTTCAGAGACACATCGGAAGCGTAAAATAGCTAAGTCTTTTGAAGACTTAATAGATGAATTAAATGAGTTTAATTCATTGGGGCGTGACCTGGATAGGCCGGCCAAAGAGGATCCCCACCCTCTTTGCTTGGCCGGCCACAACAACGGGAGGGAACCAAATTGTTTGGTTCAATTTATAAAATAAATCAAGTGTGGTTTGTTTTATAAAATTATGGATGATATAAATTTTTTTTATATAAACCAAGGTTTGGTTTATTTTTCATGGAAATTGAAATGAACCATGGATTGGTTTATTTTATTTTATAAAATCAATCATGGATTGATTTACCATGATAAAGAAATTTATATAAAATTTATTTTTCATGGAAATTAAAATGAACCATGGATTGATTTATTTTATTTTATAAAATCAATCATGGATTGATTTACCATGATAAAGAAATTTATATATAGAAATTTATTTTTCAAGGAAATTAAAATGAACCATGGATTGGTTTATTTTATTTTATAAAATCAATCATGGATTGATTTACCATGATAAAGAAATTTATATATAAAAATTTATATAAAGAAATTTATATGATAAATTTCTTATGAAAATTTATTCCATAAAAAAAAAGAGATTTGGTTGATTTTTATCATGAATTAAAATATGATTTTAACCATGATATAAAATCAAGACTTGGCATGATGGAATAAGTCATAGAAAATTTATATGATAAATTTCTTATGAAAATTTATTCCATAAGAAAAAGGAGACTTGGCGGTTGAGAGACCACTATATAAAGGACCCAAGGCAAGGCTTGGAATTCATTCGAAATAATCCAAGTATTCTTGCTTGGGCTCTCTCCCTCTCCTCCCTTCTTCCTCTTGGCCGGCCACAAGCCTCTCCCCTTTCTTCTTGCCGTGAGCACAAGGAGAAGCACCGAGGCGACGAAGTTCTTCCATTAGGACGATCTTCCTCTCCGGCCATCATCACCTTGGGATTGGGCGCAAGTCATCTTCCTCCTTCTCGCCGAAATTGTGATTCCGGCCAACCTTGGTGGTGAGTTTTTCCGATATGATTACTTCTCTCTTGGTTTTTGTCGCGTTGTCGGAGAATCTAGTATTTCTCGAGAACACGAAACTCGTGGCTTTGCGAAGTCATCCCGAAGATACTCGGCGTGGACGCGAATAGAGGCGGAGCTTCCGAGGGACGCTTACGGTTGGATCTCTTCCCTTCCTTCGAGTTACGCGAGGTAACAAGTAAATTAGTTTACGTTTCTGAAAAATTTTAAATATATGATCATGTCTACACAAGATAAGGTTGCATGCTTAGATGTGTGGTTAAATAATTTGAGAAATTATTTATGCTAAACCTTCCGCTGCACGTAATTAATTTTAAAATTATGAACACGCATCCATGTCAACATGCACCCGGTCCCAACAGTGGTATCAGAGCCGGTTAGTGTTCGACATAATCATATAATTGTTTTGCGGAAAACTTTGTCATGATCTCAATTTTGGAAAAATTTTCAATTATGGAAACTTTCCAATTATGGTAAATTTTAGATTTAGGAATTTCAAAGTTTGGAAATCCTAATGAAATTTCGCAAACTTTTGAAATATCTCTGTTTCTAAAATTTTATGATAATTGTGAAAACTTTCCATTTTGGAAACTTTCCAATTTTGGAAATTTTCTATTTTGGAAATTTTTCAAATTTTGGAAATACGTAAGTTTTCTTTGTACCAGAAACTTACAATTATTCTGAAAATTTTTTATTTTTGGAAACTTTCCTTTTATGGAAAGCTCGCAATTTTGGGCACTTTCTTTCAAGAAAGTCTAGACAAATTATGGGAATATTAATTGACATTTAAATTCATAATTGAAAATTAAATTATTTACAAAATTCTTTATTTTGGATTGAGCCTCGGGGAGCCGTCCAATTTAAAGTTAGTTGTTATAATTAAATTTCCTAAATTGAATTTAAATTGTCAAATGTTTAATTTGGATTGAGCCTCGGGGAGCTGTCCAAATTATATTATCAAAAAATTCTTATTTTGGATTGAGCCTCGGGGATCCGTCCAAATTAAGTTATTTATTGATATTAATTTTCCATAAATAAAATATGTGATCAAATCTTGGAAATTTTTGAGGTGATTCTCAAATGATAATTTTCTTATTTGATTTATGAGGTGATGCTCTTACATATTATTGTCTCCAAAATTAATTAGGAAAATTGTTTCCTATAGAGTATATTTCCTTAAATAAGATTTTCATGAAAATAATATGTGGTTGAATTAAGGGAATCTGTCTCTTAATTTAATAAGATTTGATTTAGAGAAATCAAAGTCTTAAACATATTATTTCCGAAATTGATTATGACAATTTAGGAAATTGTTTCCCAAAACAATTCCTTGAATAAAGTGTGAAATTAAAATTAGGAAATCCGGTTCCTAATTCAATTAATGAGACTTGATAAATTAAGTCACATACATACTTTATTAAGAAAATCGTTAGAACATGACATAATTATATGTCATGAATATGCTTAAAAGAAAAGGATGAGACCCAAAACCCCTTATAAAATATTAAGGCCAACACCTTCCATTAATATGGTTAGAACCGGAGTTTTGTTTCTCGTTTGGGTTGATGGACACATCCATGCTCGGCTTGAACCTCGACATGTTCAAACCATGGAATTAGTTTATGATTGATATAGTTGGAGTCAGAGGTCAATCCTTAGTTTTGGTTGTTGGACACATCCAAGCCTGACTTAACAGTTGAATGAGCTCCAACCATATTAATACTATTTCTTGATTAATGGGTTAGCCTTAAGCTTGGAGCATCGATTTGTTGTGCCACAGCCAAGGTCGATGTAAAGAGAGGTGCAGTTGAGTGCTATGTATATTGTTGCATACTTGTTAATGAGTTAACAACCCAATGATTTATGCAAACATTCAATTAGTTGATAGCATAATGTGATAGTTACATATATGTAATATGTAATCGGTATAATTACCTACCTTCATATCTAAGAATAACTTGATGGCCCCAACTATGGTTGCTCTTATCTATGGATGGATATCAACCTATTTGGAGATGTTCCTACGATCTCCCGAATTGATAAAAAGGGTTATTCAATTTGAAAAATAAATAGGATTTAATGAATGTATATTGATGCATTTTTTATCATTCTCATCACATAACCTCAATTTGTATTTCTAAGATAATCACTTGATCATGTCTTCTCTGAATTTGCGTTCCATTTTGGACACCAATAAGTTAACTAAGGACAAAAGGATTGAAAAAGCACTAAAAGGCACTTGCCATCATTGTGGCAAGGAGGGCCGCTGGCGAAGAAACTGCAAGATTTATCTTGAGTCCTTGAAGAAGAAGGCATCCGATGCCCCATCATCTTCAGGCATCTTCGTTATTGAATGTCACTCTATTTCCTCGTACACCTGGGTACTTGATACTGGGTATAGCTCACATATATGTAATGACATACAGGGGCTAAGGAATAGAAGAAGACTCGTTAAGGGAGAAACGAATTTGCGAGTTGGAAATGGAGCAATGATTGCTGCTATTGCCACCGGAACATATTTGCTAAAGCCCCCTACTGGACTTGTCTTAGAATTGGATAATTGTTATTTTGTTCCTTCGTTAATAAAGAACATTGTATCTATTTCATGCTTGAATGAAAAGGGTTACCATTTAACTTTTAGTAACAATTGTGTTGGTGCAGTATGCACCCAAGTCAAACCTGTGTTTTGATATTGGCAAAAAGGTTCAAAAGTTAAGGGTTAATGGTTGTCTAACGAGTTTCTTGAGTGTACAGGAAAAGCCCTAGTGAAGGAATGCTAGGCACTGGCGAAGGACTGCCAGACAGGACAAGCCCTAGCGAAGGAATGCTAGGCACTGGCGAAGGACTGCCAGACAGGACAAGCCCTAGCGAAGGAATGCTAGGCACTGGCGAAGGACTGCCAGAAGAAAAAACCTAGCGAAGGGCTGCTAGGCACCAAGCGAAGGGAAGCTTGGTAACTCAAGACCTGGCGAAGGACTGCTGGGCAAAAGTCCAACTGGAGGATCCGGTTGGCACCAGGTAAAACTCTCCCGAGAGGAGTAGGTGAGGACGCGTTCCCCTCGAGGGAACATTAGGCGTCGGTTCGACCTAGGGCTCCATTTTGGAGATCCAAAGTCAGAACCAAGACAGCTAAGGCTGTTTTAACTAACTTATTATTTGCTGTTTTGGACTAACCCTGGATGCAGGACCGAAGGACTGTGTTTCTGCAGCTCAGAGAGCCTCAAAGGAGTGAGGCCGTAGCTGAGTAGGGCGCCCCGGATGTGTCGGGCGCCCCAGAGTCAACCCAAAGTCAGCAGAGAGGTAAACGCCCCGACAGCAGCGCAATTGGGGGCGCCCCGCATGTCGGGCGCCCCGCGTGTCTCGGGCGCCCACTGTGCCACGCCACTGAAGGCGGCTGCAGCTCACCCTCGCGAAGCCTCGATGATAAAGTTTGACCGGTCAATCGGGCGCCCCGTGCGCGTCGGGCGCCCCAGTCAAATACAATCCCGAAGATAACGAGATCAGCTTTGACTAGAGCATCGCCGGATCTGCAGCCACGTGGGGGGCGCCCCGAGCATGTCGGGCGCCCCCTGCCCTATATAAAGAGGGCCTCGACCCCAGGTTTAATCAACGAATTCCATTGAAAGCAATTACGCTCCTCTGCTCCCGCGCTCTGCTCCAGAACCCTCCAGACTCGAGATACAAGCGCCGGCGACGTCCAACTGCTTCGAAACTTCGATTTACACCGGACGTCGGTAACAAAGAAGAGCTGTCTTTTTCTTACTGCAATTTACTGTAATTAATTTGTGTAAATTTGGTTTCCGCGATTATAGTATTGCCCATAGTAAACGGTCAACGACCGTGGGCCTTGGAGTAGGAGTCGACCTAGGCTCCGAACCAAGTAAGACGATCGTGTTAGCGTTGTTTTACTCTATTTTATTCCGCTGTGCACTTGCTCTTTTAAATCCGAACGATTTGCGACATTCACCCCCCCTCTCTCGCAATTCTCGATCCAACAAGTGGTATCAGAGCGGGGAAGTCAAATCTGGTGCAACCACCAGTTTGAATATTTTTCGGATTTTTTTTCTCTCATTTTTTTAAAATAAAAAAAAATATCTTCGTTCGAGTTTTTATCTCAAGGTTGGTGCAACACCCCTTGAAATCTGTGTTTGATTATTTCTTCCCGCACTACTAATCCAAGACCAAGTCTTGGAAATATTTTTGTTGTTTACTTTTATTTCAGTAACAAATGTCTATCCAAGAAGGATTTAGCACCGCCAGACCTCCACTTTTCAGTGGAGAAGACTTTCCCTACTGGAAAAGTCGAATGGAGGTCCACCTGAAAACTCAGGTGGAAATGTGGATAATCATCCAGTCTGGACTGATGATTCCCACCAATGCTGAAGGTGTACCACAAGACTACTCAGAATGGGACACTGCCCTTAAACGAAAGATTGAAGCTGACGCCAAAGCAACCCAGACTCTACAATGTGGACTAACGAAAGAAGAGCTGAACCGCGTAGGACCCTTCAAAAGTGCAAAGGAACTATGGGCTAAATTGATTGAACTCCAGATACAAGGATCAGCAAACGAGACTTGCTACTGAACAAGCTCTTCACTATCAAAATGGCAGATAACGAGACAGCAGCCCAGCTCCACGCCAGAATCCAGGAGCTGATGAATGGTCTTCACGCAATAGGTCACCAGGTTCAAAACCGTGATCTGATAAGGTACGCCCTAAACGCATTCCCTAGGACCACCTTGTGGGCATCTATGGTAGATGCATACAAGGTCTCTAGGGATCTTTCAAAAATTAAGCTAGATGAGTTATTTTCTGAACTTGAGCTGCATGAACAGACTAACTCCAATTTGGTCGAGAAAAGTATAGCCTTTTTTGCAGGGAAAACAGGGAAAATGACCAAGAAGAAAATTCAAGTTGAACCTGAATCTACCTCAGATTCAGAAATAGAAGATCAAGAAGAAGATCAATCAGAACTGGTCCGGCTAGCTCGAAGCTACGTAACCTGCTACGAATGCAAGAAGAAGGGCCACTACAAGACTGAATGTCCAAGTCTAAAGGAGTCCAAAAAGAACAGAAAGAAGAAGGCACTCCAAGCAACCTGGGACGAGTCTTCCTCAGAAGAAGAAGAAGAAGCACCTCAGTCCAATCTTCTAGCCCTGACCGCTTCGGATCAAATCGAGACTGACTCAGACTCGGAACGGGACGACGGCAAGCTGACATTCTCCGAAGACGGCGAAATAAAGGTAACGGGTTTTTCAAAATCGTAATTAAATTCTCTTATTTCCTATCTATCCCGAGATTTGGCGAAAGCCAAACTTCGAATCGAGTCCCTCCGACAGGAAGTAAAACTCCTGAAAGAGGGAGCTGATTCTAATTCCTTAACTGAGAAAATTCAGGAAGAAACCCCTGATCAAGTTGAGAAATTTGAATCAGAGATTTTCTCCTTGAAAACTCAAGTCAAGGATTTAAGAACAGCTTTAGAACGATTCACTTCTGGTTCCAAGAATCTTGATATGATTCTGGGAAAACAGAAGTCTGTTCTAAACCGATCCGGACTTGGCTATAGAACCAAATCTCGGCAAAGATCTTACTTTGCTGTACTGAATCAGTCAAGACCTAAGGTTCAGGCATGGGTGCCAAAATTGTGCCTGACTAAACCAACTGGTTCAAATCAATTTTGGATCCCCAAGGACAAGATTCACCTCTTGCCTAACCCATATAGAGGCTATAGTCCAGGGGGAGCCAAAATCAAAACAATTTTTATAATTAGATAGTTTTTTTTATTGATTGATTGTGTGTTTATTTAATTTCTTGCAAATTGCCATGCTTAGATTTAAGGAATTCTTAGATTTAAGGACTAAAATTACTTGAAAATTGAAAACATAGTATTGGGAGGAGGTGAGATGATAGTACGTTAGGGAAGCCAATTTGGCGGAACTAGCCGAAGCTACCGATCCAAGACCCAAGCTAGTTAGACCAGAAAATGACCTAATTTAATTTGAAAATGAAATTTCATTAAAAGGCTTTGTCAAGGAAAGGGTGGATGATCCCATAAGGCTTCGGCCAAAGAAGGCCTAGTGCCTCGCCAAGACCTGGAAGCCAATTTCTGAAATTCAAATTCAAGTTAACTTTTGTCAAATTCGAATCTAACTCAAATTTCAAATAATTATAGATTCTAAACTGTTTTTTCAAAACCTCTATTTTTCAAACTTATTATCTTTTCGAAAAACACTTAATCTGTTTTCAAAAGTAAATATCTTTTCAAAATAAATGAAAATTCCCTTTCAAAATTAATTTTTACCTTCAAACCTGTCTCACAAAAACCTTAAGGTTAACGTGATTGAAAACCCTAGATTCAGTGAGACAGGAAAATTAAGCTCAAATTAAACCACCTTGCTTGTGCTTTCATAATCATGGTCAAACTATGATTAACCTAGTCAAACATGGTCAAACACAGTCAAACGGAGTCAAACAGTCAAACCTGGTCAAAACAGTCAAAAGTCTGGTACCTAGGGCGCCCGTAACCTCTCGGGCGCCCCTATACGCTCCTGTCTCCCACGCTGATTAAAGCAGTCAAAAGCTGCAGTCAAACAGCTTTTGAGAAGGGCGCCCGTGACCTGTCGGGCGCCCCTTCCCTGCCCGAGGCAAAAACAACCTGTAGAGGGCGCCCGTGACCCGTCGGGCGCCCCCCCCATCAACCCCTATAAAAGGGACCCGAGACTCCCTCATTTCCCACACCACATCTCACACTCCTTCCCTTTGCCTCATTATTGTGGATCAAGTGAACCTAAGCCTTCCCTTGCCTCAACCATGCCTCCAAGGTATGAAATTTAGTTGTGCAATTAATTTTTCTTAAATTACAAATTTTTTTTTGTACACTCCTTCTTTATCCTTAATCACTTATTTTTTCTACACTTAGAAAACGCCGAGCAGTTCAGTCGAACCCCGGTAATGAGCCCAGTCCCGACCCTAGATTTCCTAACCTAGCACTTTGTAACAAGTTCGCACAAACCACCTACATTCCGATTAAAACAAGCTACCTTAACCGTCATTTCTTCTCCCAATCCTGTCCAGTCGCAATGTCCGCAATTAACTTCTATCAACTAGATAACCTCGTATTCTGCACACATTCGATCAACAACACCCTATGTGCAGAATTCTATAACAACATAGTTAGGCAAGACCACTTGAGCTTCGTCACTACCGTTCAAGGAATGCCCTTGAGCATCACTCCTACCCTACTGAACCGATTTTTGGGACTCCGACCATCTCAGTCCATCTTCTGTTGCTACCCTCCAAGGAACCCGCCTTCGACGCCCCCTACTCTCATATTGACCTGAACACCTTATACAACTATTTCTTTGGGGAAGCCATGGACCCTGCAGGAGGGCAGTTCCACTCCACCCGACTCCCGATTCAGGACTACGCTCTCTACAGAGTAATTGTCCGTTGCATCCTTCCTTTGTCCACTAGGGACACAGCCACCATGAAACCCTTTCACACTTTTCTTCTCTATGCCCTTATCCACCATCTGGACATAGATATAGGCCTTCACCTCTTCTACTGTATCCTACATGCCTCTAGTGTATCCACTAAGGGGCGGATCCGCACTCCCTACTGCCACGTCATCACCTCTATCCTCCACCACCACGGTCGAAATATCGCTGACGGCGAGATTACCACGATGACCGAATTCGACGAGATAGGATTTAGAAACTTTTCCTTAGCCGGTATAGACGTCTCGGGCACCGGGGTTCTGACTTGGCGACGCCAACCAGCCGCACAGGACATTGCCGACGAGGAGGTCGAGGTCGACGTTGCCGACTTAGCAGCAGAGGTAGATCAGCCCGCTCCACCGACCTTGTACGAGAGAGTTACACGACTCGAGACGCACGTCCAGAGCTTCAGAGAAGAAGTGGAAGCGTACCATATTGAAGACCAAGAGACAAACTTAGGCTACTACAACAACATTATGAGTACCCTCACAGCCGATAGAGAAGCCTGGAATGCACAGTACCATGAGATCATGGCACGATTTGATGCATGGCAGCCGGGCCCATTTGATCCTCCTGGTCCCTCCTCTTAGATGACTTGGACATGTACCCATTTGACTACCCCTACTGAGTAGGGTTGACTTCTGTTGACTTGTACTAGACTTCTACTTGAACTATGCTAATCTTAGCTTGGCTTGTTTACTGTTTTTTTGACTAAATTAAGTTAGGGTTATGCTTAGTAGAATAGAATCATTTGGTTTTTGGATTTTCAATTTTAAATTGAACTTAAAATGTCTTCTAAAATGTTTTTTTTGTTAAAAATATTACTTTAACTTTAAAAAGTTTTTTTACTTAGTTTTATTTCAAAAACTACCCCTTTCAAAACTAGGGCTTTTTCGAAAATGGACTTAGCCTAGGCTCTAACCCTAGAACTGCATGCACCTATAGATCTAGAAGCCAGCATCTCACAAGCACCTTAGGGCACTTTTTGAATGATAACCTAGAAAGGGTTGAGACGCTTAGGTCTTTGCCTTAACTCAAGATGCTTTAAGTCAGTGCATCTGCAGCAGTTGGGGCACTAAATACAAACTGAACAGCAATCAAGTTAAGTGTCAAGTTTAGACAATCTAACTTGAACAGCTCACTTAACTTGACTAACCCTAGCCAAAGCTACTGTTTATAACAGTTAGTAAGTAGCTAAGTGGGTTAGACAGGTCCCTAAAGGATTAACCAGACTTAGGTCTTATTTTGATTCAGTACAGCAAATGCTCTATTTAAGTATTGCAAATTTTGTTTCTTTTTTTCTTCTGCATTCTTTTTGATATATGTCAAAGGGGGAGAGTTGGAAAGGAAACAGGAAACACAATTTTTTCTTTTCCATAGTCTTTTCAAAAAGTTGAACTGAAAAATTGGTATAATTTTATTTCTAAGCTCTAAACTATTTTTTGCTTAAAATGATTTTTACTTAATGTTTCTAAGTTTGAAATTTTTCCCAAAAACTGAAAATTTTCTAAAGTCTGAAATTATTTCAAAAATGAAAATTTTCTAAAGGTTCCCAAACCAAGAATGTTTTTGAAAAACTTAGCAAAAACTGTAGAGAATTCCTAACTTATTATCAAAACATGAAATCTTCTAAGTACTTCATTCACACCACCTATTTTTGAAAAACCTAGGGGGAGATTTCTTCTAGGGGGAGGGAATCTAACTTAGGATTTTAAATTCAGCACTTTGTTTCCTTAACTTTTTGAACTAGGTTGCCATATATCAAAAAGGGGGAGATTGTTGGTGCAGTATGCACCCAAGTCAAACCTGTGTTTTGATATTGGCAAAAAGGTTCAAAAGTTAAGGGTTAATGGTTGTCTAACGAGTTTCTTGAGTGTACAGGAAAAGCCCTAGTGAAGGAATGCTAGGCACTGGCGAAGGACTGCCAGACAGGACAAGCCCTAGCGAAGGAATGCTAGGCACTGGCGAAGGACTGCCAGAAGAAAAAACCTAGCGAAGGGCTGCTAGGCACCAAGCGAAGGGAAGCTTGGTAACTCAAGACCTGGCGAAGGACTGCTGGGCAAAAGTCCAACTGGAGGATCCGGTTGGCACCAGGTAAAACTCTCCCGAGAGGAGTAGGTGAGGACGCGTTCCCCTCGAGGGAACATTAGGCGTCGGTTCGACCTAGGGCTCCATTTTGGAGATCCAAAGTCAGAACCAAGACAGCTAAGGCTGTTTTAACTAACTTATTATTTGCTGTTTTGGACTAACCCTGGATGCAGGACCGAAGGACTGTGTTTCTGTAGCTCAGAGAGCCTCAAAGGAGTGAGGCCGTAGCTGAGTAGGGCGCCCCGGATGTGTCGGGCGCCCCAGAGTCAACCCAAAGTCAGCAGAGAGGTAAACGCCCCGACAGCAGCGCAATTGGGGGCGCCCCGCGCGTGTCGGGCGCCCCGCATGTCGGGCGCCCCGCGTGTCTCGGGCGCCCACTGTGCCACGCCACTGAAGGCGGCTGCAGCTCACCCTCGCGAAGCCTCGGTGATAAAGTTTGACCGGTCAATCGGGCGCCCCGTGCGCGTCGGGCGCCCCAGTCAAATACAATCCCGAAGATAACGAGATCAGCTTTGACTAGAGCATCGCCGGATCTGCAGCCACGTGGGGGGCGCCCCGAGCATGTCGGGCGCCCCCTGCCCTATATAAAGAGGGCCTCGACCCCAGGTTTAATCAACGAATTCCATTGAAAGCAATTACGCTCCTCTGCTCCCGCGCTCTGCTCCAGAACCCTCCAGACTCGAGATACAAGCGCCGGCGACGTCCAACTGCTCCGAAACTTCGATTTACACCGGACGTCGGTAACAAAGAAGAGCTGTCTTTTTCTTACTGCAATTTACTGTAATTAATTTGTGTAAATTTGGTTTGCGCGATTATAGTATTGCCCATAGTAAACGGTCAACGACCGTGGGCCTTGGAGTAGGAGTCGACCTAGGCTCCGAACCAAGTAAGACGATCGTGTTAGCGTTGTTTTACTCTATTTTATTCCGCTGTGCACTTGCTCTTTTAAATCCGAACGATTTGCGACATTCACCCCCCCCTCTCTCGCAATTCTCGATCCAACAAATTGTTGTTACATAACTTTAAATGATGTTCTTTATGGGACCAGAACTTTATGCAATGATATCTACACGTTAGATTTATCCGGTGACGTTTTCAATATCGAAGTTAGCAACAAACGTGCTCGAATAGATAATCAAATAGACTCCTATATGTGGCATTGTCGTCTTGGCCATGTAAGTAAGAAATGCATGACCAAATTACATCGATGTGGGATTCTGGAATCATTTGAACCCGACTCATTTGATACATGCGAATCATGCTTAAAAGGCAAGATGGCCAAATTACCCTTTTCCGGAAAAGATAAAACAGTGGGAGAATTGCTTGGTCTAATACATACTGATGTATGTGGACCAATGTCAACTCTTGCACAAGGAGGCTATAGCTACTTCATTACCTTTATCGATGATCACTCACGATTCGGGTATGTGTTTTTAATGAAACACAAATCTGAAGCTTTTGAGAAATTCAAAGAGTTTAGAAGTGAAGTAGAGAAACATCTTGGCAAAAGTATTAAGATACTTCGATCCGATCGGGGTGGTGAATACTTAAGTCAAGAGTTTTAAGATTATCTTAGGGACAATGAGATATTATCTCAATGAACTCCGCCATATACACCACAGCATAATGGTGTATCTGAGAGGCGTAACCGAACCTTGATGGACATGGTTAGATCTATGATGATTCATGCAACTCTTCCAAAATCCTTTTGGGGCTATGCGCTTAAGACAGCTGTTTACTTGCTAACAGAGTCCCGACCAAGGTAGTCTCTACTACTCCATATGAGACGTGGAATAGTAAGAAACCTCATTTATCTCACCTAAAGATATGGGGTTGTCCTGCTTCTGTAAAGCGGACTATATCAGACAAATTGGATGCTAAGTCTGATAAATGTCTATTTATTGGATACCCTAAGGAAACGAAGGGTTACCAATTCTATCATCCCTTGGAACAAAAGGTGTTTGTTTCAAAGCATGCTGTATTTCTAGAAAAAGAATTTCTTTTACAAGAAAACAGTGGGAGTAGCATTGAACTTGAAGAAGTTCAAGAAACTCCAATAGACATTACAGAGACACCTAGTCTAGACCCACAACCGATAACTCATAATGATGAGCAATCAGTTGAACCTAAAACAACACCACTTCTTCGTAGGTCTGATAGGACACGCAATATTCCAGAGAGATACAGATTTTTCATAAGTGAATCGAACGACGTGTTACTCATTAACAATGATGAACCTATCAATTATGAAGATGTTCTGAATAATTCAGAAAGGGATAAATGGCTTGAAGCCAAGAAGTCAGAAATGGATTCCATGTACAAAAATCAAGTATGGGACTTGGTTAACCCACCTGAAGGGATTAAGCCCATAGGGTGCAAGTGGGTTTTCAAGAAGAAAACTGACATGGAAGGTAATGTTGTTACCTTTAAGGCTAGATTAGTGGCAAAAGGATATCGTCAGAAACAAGGAATTGATTATGACGAAACCTATTCGCCAGTAGCTATGTTTAAATCCATTCGGATGCTCCTGGCCATAGTAGCTCATTATGATAATGAGATATGACAAATGGATGTGAAAACAACTTTCCTTAATGGAAACCTGCTTGAGGATGTATACATGATACAACCTGAAGGTTTCACAACGGTTGATAAAACCAAAGTATGCAAGCTTCGACGATCCATATATGGACTAAAGCAAGCATCCAGGAGCTGGAACATCCGTTTTGATGAGACAATCAAAGAGTTTGATTTCTCACAAAATCCTGACGAACCTTGTGTGTACAAGAAGGTTAGTGGGAGTGCAGTCGTATTCCTAATGTTATATGTCGATGACATATTACTTATAGGAAACGATATATCAGTCTTACAGTCAGTTAAAATTTGGTTGTCCAAAACTTTCTCCATGAAAGACCTGGGAGAAGCAACCTATATCCTTGGGATTAGAATCTATAGAGATAGATCAAAACGATTGCTTAGTCTTTTGCAGTCTACAAATATAGACCGAGTGCTAAAAGGGTTTAGCATGTCAGAATCCAAGATAGGTTACCTTCCCATCAGGCATGGGATCAACCTTTCGAGTCTATGTGTCCGTGCACAGAAGACGAGAGGATTTGCATGAATAAGATTCCTTATGCATCTGCGATAGGATCTATCATGTATGCTATGTTATGTACTAGGCCCGATGTATCGTATGCTCTGAGCGTCGCAAGCAGATACCCGTCTGATCCAGGAATGGATCATTGGGCGACTGTCAAGACAATCCTCAAGTACTTAAGAAGAACTAAGGATGTGTTCCTAATATATGGAGAAGGTGATATGGTAATACGTGGGTATACAGATGCCAGTTTCCAGATAGATAAGGATGACTCCAAATCTCAGTCTGGATACGTATTTATTTTGAATGGAGGCGCAATAAGTTGGAAGAGTTCCAAGCAAGACACCGTAGCGGATTCTACCACGGAAGGGGAATATATTGCAGCTTCGGAAGCAGCAAAGGAAGTAGTCTGGATCAAGAAGTTCGTCTCAGAACTTGGTGTGGTTCCAACCATTGATGAAGCAATACCGGTTTATTGTGACAACAATGGAGCTATTGCACAAGCAAAGGAACCAAGGTCTCATCAGCGATCCAAACATGTGCTTCGCCGCTATCATCTGATCAGAGTAGGAATGATACACAAATTGAGAAAATTCCCACTGAAAGGAATTTAGCGGATCCTTTAACTAAGGCATTGCCTCAAAGCAAGTTTGAGGGTCATGTTAGAGCCTGTGGTATTGGATACCGTAGCGATTGACATTAGGCCAAGTGGGAGTTTGTTAGTGATATGAGAAAAGTGTCCTAAGGCAATCGCCTTATGATTGTAATCATTTATTTTAATAAATGAATATTCACTATTTGAGTATACATGTTTATGTATTTGATTGAGATCTTAAACTCATTTACTGAATGTCCGCAATACAATTCACAGCATGAGAGAATTTGTGATGAATTCACAACTAGTGATTATCTCTACATGTGCAATTGTGAAGTATTGAAATTGTCCCTAGTCGATGAATTGATAAAAACGGACAATATCAATTCTGTTGAGACTAACATGGGTTATTCTCTAATCAGCTGATTCTCACTGCCTGGTGACATTGGGATGTCCGGAGATAAACATGAATGCTAGTTAAGGTAACTAGTTCATTGGAGTGACTGGCTGTAAAACTTCATATGATAGTCTACATATAGACATGTCAGTGAAGTTCTTACTGCAGCTTAAGTGCGATGTTCTTTTGACTTGCGGTGTTCAAGTCATCTTGGTCATGGAGACTTATACTTTGACATCTTAAGCAAGCATCTCCAAGGAGGTGTGGACCCAGGATGATTGGGTATAAGCCGAAGTGCCCGAAGATGTTTGAACAGCCTACAAAGGATTCACCACTCCTTGCGAGGAGATGTATACCCAAGGCCTATCATCGGATTGTTACTCGAAGCCTCTGGCCAGAGCATCACATGTTCAGAGTATGAATCTCTTAGATACATGAGAGTAATTAGAATCCGTAGGACGAGAAAACGTTACTTGGGCTAGGTGTGACATAGTCAGCCTAGTGGGGACTGACACACATAGACCATGTCCTAAACCAAGTGGGTATAAGATGGTGAAGGGAATGGGGCACGATTCATTATAGCTGCTGAAGGGTTTCAGAATTGTTTCTGAGGTCAACCGTTGATCTTTCGATTAATTGGGGATCATGATGTACTACTAGGTGCCACTCATGATCGTTCTATAATTGGTTAATTATAGACGGCCAACATAAATCGAAAGCCTATTTAGTCACACGCACTACAAGTAATCCGAGGGATTTAAAACGAGTTGAAAATTGGATTTTCCAATCAAGAGAGATTAGGTTTGGTTGAGCCAAACGATAAGTCGAATCTGAATTTTTCAGAGATGCATCGGAAGCGTAAAATGGCTAAGTCTTTTGAAGACTTAATAGATGAATTAAATGAGTTTAATTCATTGGGGCATGGCTTGGATAAGCTGACCAAAGAGGGTCCCCACCCTCTTTGCTTGGCCGGCCACAACAAAGGGAGGGAACCAAATTGTTTGGTTCAATTTATAAAATAAATCAAGTGCGGTTTGTTTTATAAAATTATGGATGATATAAATTTTTTTATATAAACCAAAGTTTGGTTTATTTTTCATGGAAATTAAAATGAACCATGGATTGGTTTATTTTATTTTATAAAATCAATCATGGATTGATTTACCATGATAAAGAAATTTATATAAAGAAATTTATATAAAATTTATTTTTCATGGAAATTAAAATGAACCATGGATTGATTTATTTTATTTTATAAAATCAATCATGGATTGATTTACCATGATAAAGAAATTTATATAAAGAAATTTATTTTTCATGGAAATTAAAATGAACCATGGATTGATTTATTTTATTTTATAAAATCAATCATGGATTGATTTACCATGATAATGAAATTTATATATAGAAATTTATATAAAGAAATTTATATAAAGAAATTTATATGATAAATTTCCTATGAAAATTTATTCCATAAGAAAAAAGAGACTTGGTTGATTTTTATCATGAATTAAAATATGATTTTAACCATGATATAAAATCATGACTTGGCATGATGGAATAAGTCATAGAAAATTTATATGATAAATTTCTTATGAAAATTTATTCCATAAGAAAAAGGAGATTTGGCGGTTGAGAGGCCACTATATAAAGGACCCAAGGCAAGGCTTGAAATTCATTCGAAATAATCCAAGTATTCTTGCTTGGGCTCTCTCCCTCTCCTCCCTTCTTCTTCTTGGCCGGCCACAAGCCTCTCCCCTTTCTTCTTGCCGTGAGCACAAGGAGAAGCACCGAGGCGACGAAGTTCTTCCGTTGGGACGATCTTCCTCTCCGGCCATCATCACCTTGGGATTGGGCGCAAGTCATCTTCCTCCTTCTCGCCGGAATTGTGATTCCGGCCAACCTTGGTGGTGAGTTTTTCCGATGTGATTATTTCTCTCTTGGTTTTTGTCGCGTTCTCGGAGAATCTAGTAGTTCTCGAGAACACGAAACTCGTGGCTTTGCAAAGTCATCCTGAAGATACTCTGCGTGGACGCGAATAAAGGCGGAGCTTCCGAGGTACGCTTACGGTTGGATCTCGTCCCTTCCTTCGAGTTACGCGAGGTAACAAGTAAATTAGTTTACGTTTCTGAAAAATTTTAAATATATGATCATGTCTACACAAGATAAGGTTGCATGTTTAGATGTGTGGTTAAATAATTTGAGAAATTATTTATGCTAAACCTTCCGCTGCACGTAATTAATTTTAAAATTATGAACACGCATCCATGTCAACATGCACCCGGTCCCAACACCGGGCGCCCCCAGTTGAAGCTAACGAAGCAGAACCCAGCGAAGCCAACGGATAAGAGGAGACCCGGTCAACCCGGGTGCCCCCAGCGTTCCGGGCGCCCCCGTCAAAGCTTGATCCCGAGTTTTAAGGGATCAGAGTTGACCGAGAGGGAATCGGATCGGCTGACACGTGGGGGGGGGGGGGGGGGGGGGGGGAGGGGGGCGCCCCCGACGTTCCGGGCGCCCCAGGGGCTATAAATAGGCCCTCGACCCCAAGGCTTCGAACAACGAATTCTTCCAACGCATTCACGCTCTTCTGCTCCCGCGCTCTGCTCCGGAAACCTCCCGACTCGAGATACAAGCGCCGACGACGTCCTCCTGCTCCAAAAAGATAATCTACACCGGACGTCGGTAACGAAAAGCTTTCTTTAAAGTTTACTTTACTATACTTGTAATTCAATCTTGTAAACTGGTTTTGCGAACATATTGAATTGCCCGCAGAAAACGGTCAACGACCGTGGGCCTTGGAGTAGGAGCCGATCGCGACTCCGAACCAAGTAAAAAACTTGGTGTTTCCGTGTTTGATTTAAATTTCCGCTGCATAATTTCTCTAACTTATTAATCCGAACGTTTTACGATATTCACCCCCTCTATCGTTTCTCTCGATCCAACACACTATACTGAATGGGACGCCTCACTGAAGAAGAAAATCGAGGCTGATGCAAAGGCAACCTAGATTTGCAATGCTGTTTGACCAAGGAGGAGCTGAACCGGGTGGGACCCTTCAATAGCGCCAAAGAGCTTTGGAACAAGCTGATTGAGCTGCACGAAGGCAGTTCCGATACTAGAATCATCAAAAGAGATCTGTTGCTGAACAGACTCTACATGATCAAGATGAATGAAGGAGAATCAATAGCATAACTCCACGCCAGAATCCAGGAGCTGATGAATGGGCTCCATACGATAGGTCACAAGGTCGAGAATCGTGACCTAATCAGGTACAATCTAAACGCATTCCCAAGGAACACACTGTGGGCATCCATGGTAGATGCCTACAAGGTTTCCAGAGATCTTTCTAAAATTAAATTTGATGAACTTTTCTCTGAATTAGAACTGCATGAACAGACTAATGCCACTTTGACCGAGAGGAGTATTGCTTTCATTGTAGGAAAATCTCAAGGAAAAGCCCCCAAGAAGAAGCCTCAACTAGCACCCGAGTCTGACTCAGACTCAGAATCAGAAGATAGCGAAGGGGATCGACCCAAGTTGGATCGGCTAGCTCGAGACTACTACAAGGAACTCAAGTACCAAACAAACAAAAAGAAATCAAGCCGAAGAAAGGAAGATCCAGCAGAACCTTCAACAAGCTCGAAGAGCAAGCCTAATGTCACCTGCTACGAGTGGAATAAGAAGGGACACTACAAGTCAGAGTGCCCCAATCTAAAGGAAACGAAGAAGGCGCGAAGAAAGAAGGTTCTCCAAGCCACGTGGGATGAATCCTCCTCCTCCTCCTCCTCCGAAGTTGTAAGATCGCTTGCGTTGCTAGAGGGGGGGGGGTGAATAGCAACTTTTTCGTCGTTTTCTCTACACAGAGGTTAGCGCAATACAAACAAAAATATATAAAGAATGAGAAAGCAATGCTAACACAGGAATTTTACTTGGTATCCACCCGAACGGGTGACTAATCCAAGGATCCACGCGAGTACTCCACCTCCACTATGAAAAGTCTCCTTCAAGGTGGAGAAACCTTTACAAAAGCGTCTTCTTCCTCTTTACAGAATTCGATGAAGAACGAGAAGAAGATCTGAAGACTAGTCGCACGAACAACACTTCGTTACAGTAAAAAACTGTACCGTTCACGTGCGAAAAAGTCCTCTTTTTATAAGAGAACAGGACAAGTTCGCAAACAAGGCACTCTTTGACTCCTCCTTAATATTCATTGTAGCCATTTGTTTGGCCAACGATTCTTGTGATGAGAGAAGATTTTCAAGTTCTTCTAGTGATGGTTGTTGAGCCCATCCTTGAATTGAAGTGATAAATGGAGTATACTCAGGCTGAAGACCGCGAATAATATATCGCTTTTTCCTTGCTTTCGAGATTCGTTCTTCAAGATTCAGAATAGAAATTTCTGAACATAAATTTTTTACTTTGAGAAAATATTCAGAAATAGAGATACCATCTTGCTTTGCAACCGCCAACTCGTTTTCGAGCATTTACAATCGAGCCTCATTCCTTTTATTGAACAACCGATCGAAAGTTTGCCAAATTTCATGGGCAGACTTACATTCGATTACATGCTCAAATATTCCATGAGAAATGGCTCTCTTCAAGACAAATTCTGCCTTAGCATTTTGTTGCTTCCATTTCTTAAGCGCTTCTGCATTCTCGGTGATATTTGCCGGAGCGATAACTTCATTAGTGGAAACGACATCCCATAAATCTTCACCGACCAGATATGACTCCATACATGTCTTCCAGATTCGATAGTTGGATTGATTCAATAATTCCAAACCAAGTCCCTCTACACGCCCAGTGCCTTCCATATCGAGAGAGCGATAACCTTCTTCACGAAAATAACCAGGCTCTGATACCATGTAAAGAAAAAAAAAAACAGAACCTACAAGATATCAATCTTGTCACTCCAAGAGAGAAATGACTAACCGTGAAGAAATTAAACTCTCGATACGAAGAATAACGTTAAGAACTTATCAACAATAATTATTTGAAAGATGGAATACAAGAAAACTCTCACACGCTAACAAGAAGGAAGCAACCTATATATAGGCTTTACACCAAGATTCTTGAACCTATCACAGATCCTATAAAATAGGATTAGGATCACACCAGATCCTATAAAATAGGATCACACAAGACACGTTCTAAACGCCTAAAGACTTGGACAAAACTATCAATGATTAAACTTTAAAATTATAAAATAAACCATTTAACATGCAATAAACTAGATTGACTTAGTCTTCTAAGAACATCACTTTATAATTCAACACTTAGTTCTCATAATTAATTGTCTAACTAGTAACTAGATACGTTTAATAAATGATTCAGCTAAATCATTTTGTGTATGAACATAAGTAACAGGATGTTCAACAATTATCTTAATAGACATACAATAGTTATTAAATACTTGAAATGTGATAGAATATTCTAAAAATTATGCTCTCAATCAAATTATTTGTACGCGTAATCTCGCAAATGCCATGTTGAGAGTTGAAAATAAACATACATGTGACCATCTTGTAGAGACATCAATTAGAACCATAAAATATTTAAATGATCCACATTGTAGGTGAATAGGCCCACATATATCGTCTTGTATACGTTCTAGAAATACAGAGGATTCAATTCCAACTTTTGATGGTGAAGGTCGCATAATAAGTTTTTCTTGAGAACAAGCAACACATGAGAATTCATTAAATTGAAGAATCTTCTTAATGAGTGTTTATGTGAATTTTTGATAATTTTTTGAAATATTGTAGGATCAGGATGTCCCAACCGGTCATGCCAAAGTATAAAATCATTTGAGACAGTGAACTCGGGTTTACTGTTGCATTTATTTCTACCACATATATTATTGTGTAGTACAAACCATATGAGAAAGTAGGTCATCTTTCACATGCGCGTGTCTTATCCAACACTAATTTTGTAATATAAAGATATTCAATATTTTCATCATGTGTCTCAATGTGATATCCATTTTGATGAATATCTTTAAAACTTAGTAAATTTCTTTGAGACTTTGAAGAGAACAATGAGAACAATGCATTATCAATAACATATATTTCATTCCTCCAAATAATGATATATTAGCTCTTCCGGAACTTTTAATAATATTTGTACTACCAATATTATATTAACATTACTTTCACTCATTTCTAGGAAAGAAAATAATTTTTTCTTTCTAAATATAGAATGTGTCATTGTACTATCAACAAGACATAAATCTTCATAATTGAATCTAAAAACCATGATATTCTTCATTAAAGCAAAAGAAATACATAATAAGAAACAATTAAAAGATTATTGAAGAAACATAATAGCAAATGAACTAATATATTTTAAAATATCTGATTTTGTTAAACATTTCCATAAATATCTTCATTTCCAATTAAATTGTCTATTTCTCCGTCAAGATTTGTAAAGAAATCAAAAACATCCAAATGCATAGTCATAGAAGGACTAAGAATTGTGTTATTGTCTTGAAAGACAATATTTGTTTCTATATCTTTTGCTTTGCCATTTAAAGTTGGTTTAATAGAGATTAGAAAGGTATTTTGGCATACGACATGTACGTGACTAATGTTCTTTCACGCCACATCTATAAAATGAATTTTCTGATTTCTTTTCATTAATATCTTGCCCACTTTGAACCCTTTTACTATTGTCATTTGTCCACTTTTGATGGACATTATTGTTAACCCACTTCGGGTGAGTTGTTTTACTTTTTTTATTATAACCACTGTGATTTTCTTGAAATCCATCATTTTCGTGTCTACAACCATGACCACTATAAAATTTTTGTCTTGACTATCGTTTATCATTTTTACAAGTTATCTCATTCACTTCAAGGAAGAATGGACTAGTACCAGTTGGGTGAATCTCATGATTCTTCATCAAAAGCTCATTATTTTGTTCAGCTACAAGAGGATATGTTATCAACTCAGAATATTTATTGAAACCTTTTTTTCTATATTGCTACTGTAGGAGCATGTTAGATGCATGAAAGGTAGAATATATTTTTTCCAACATATCTTCATTGGTATTTTTTTCATCATATAATTTTAATTTTGAGCTGATTCTAAATATAGCTGAGTTATATTCACTTACAGATTTAAAATCTTGAAAACACAAATGAATCCATTTATAATGAATATTTAGAAGATTCATGATTTTATAGTGGCTATACCATCAAATTATTCCATAGCTCAAGTGGATCTTTGATTGTCAAATATTTAATTTTCAATCTTTATGAAGATGGTAACAAATGAATATAATTGCTTTTGCATGATTTTGTAAAAGCAATATCAAGCGCCACAAACTCTAACATTGAAAGATTTGTCATAGTAAAAATCTAATACAAAGAAAATTAAATCATTAATAATAATTATCATACATCATATAATTTATTACTAAATGATAAAACACAATATAATCAAAAAATGATTTTATAAAATATAATTATAAAATATTTTTGAAATGTTGCAAGTTATACAAATAAGTAACTAATTAATAGCTAACCAAATAAGCACGAAAGAACTATAAATTTGATGGAGAAAAAATATATAAACATATTTATACATTTTTTGAAATTACCTATAGCAGAATTAAAATAATAGAACTTTTATGCTAATAACGTATTTGTGAAATTATATAAGCAATTGCATATAAAAAGGAAATATTATTAATCTTTTTTTCTCATATTTGAAAAAGAATATATATATATACACATATAATCATCTTTAAACTCCTATTTTTATACATTTACATAATTTAGGAGATTATAAGAAATGATGGGTTCTGAAACAATGTGGGAGTTTATAAATTATATATATTGGGAGTTTATGAGCATCCACATATTTTATTTTATAAAAAAAGATTTGTTTAGTTTTTGTAATTTTTAATTTAAAGTATATTATTTTATAAAGAATAATTCGTGTTATCTATTTATAAAAAGTGCTTGGTGAAAATTACTCGTCCGTTGATGCTACATTAATTATTATTCTACTATCTTGCAGGAAAGGGATGATATAGAAGGAACAGTGCTTTTAGATCATCGACGTAAAAGGAAACTTTTTTAATGGGCAATTTATCGAAGAATGCACGTAACAATACGAAATTATCAAAGAACATCCTATGATTTTTATTTTACCAAAGGGCACAATCCTTTAAGCGAACTTCCTATTATACCCTTGGTGCCACAAAAGACCTTTTCCATTCCCATTTTCGAGACATCCGAACTACTTTTACAGTAAAATAAAAATATGTGGTTCGGATGACAAGGTAGTGGAAATTTTCTCAGCCTATATATATAATACTACCTTGCACAAGTCGAATCATCATGAGGGTACGTATATATTTCGACCTTGCACAACTCAATTGATCAAGGCAGCTGAGGAAGATAGGTGTTGAAGGAAAAAAAGTAAACAACAGATTTGTAACAAATACAAATAGTAATGTACGTATGATTGTCATCTTTGATATTGTATCAGACCTGATTTTATACTTATCAACTCTTGCTACAATTTGTATGTTTGGAGGAGTCTAAGGGTGATATGATTACATAATAAGGGCTCTCTGAAATTTGTTAAAAATTAAGATAAAAAAATGCTTGAATTCGACCTAGGGGTGATATATTACCATATCAGGCCCTAGAAGGGCCAGAAATTAAAGGAGTTCAATCCCTAGGAGTGCATGATATCATTAGATTTCAGGCCCTAGGAGTGAATGAAATATGTTGTTTTCAGGCATTGGCAGGGCCTGAAAAAAAAAGAATTTAGGTCCACCCAGGGCTTGAAAAAAAGGAATTTAGGTCCACCCAGGACCTGAAATGAAAAGATTTCAGGCCCTTACAGGTGCTGAAATCATTGGATTTGAGGGTCTGGGAGGGCCTGAATCAATATAATTCAGGCCCTGTGATTTCAAGCCCTGGGAGGCACAAGGGGGTGGGCCTGAAATAAAATGATTTCAGGCCCAAGGTGGGCCTGAAATAAATCATTTCAGGCCCACCTCGGGCCTGAAATAAAAACATTTCAGGCCCAATGGAGGGCCTGAAATAAAAACTTGTCAGGGCCAGGGTGGGCCTGAAATCACTTCAATTCAGGCCCAGTTTGGGCTTGAATACCTCCATTTCAGGCCCAGCCGTGTGCCTCAACTGGGAAAATTTCAGGGGTTTTCAGCAAGGTTAGAGGTTTGGGTCTTCCTAGGTCCTTGATTATGATTTTCAAAGTTTGCTAAATGTAATTGTAATTTATTTTTCAGGGATGATAATGTTGTTGACGAAATTATCTCCGAAATATGGAATACTCTTGATGATAATGCTGTCACGGGGAATGGATCAGAAATTACAAGGAATTTGACAATTGATCTAAATGAAGAAGTAACTAATATAGAAGGTGAGTGTTTGAATTCTTTTTCAAGAGTTGTTGAATTCTTTGAGGCAACTTGGAATGGGGAGGAAGGAATTGAAATCCGGAATGCAAATGAATTAGAACTCATTGCAAGTGTACTAGAATTCCAAGCCGATGATATGCAGGTTGAGGAATATGATTTCCCCCCAGATGAGTACAGTGACTTAGAGGAGGAGTTTCCATTAGCTGAAGATCCTTATATTTTAAATTCTTGATTGCTTGCTGGGCCAATTGGAGAGTTAGAGGCAAGAGATGAGCATGAATTTTTTGTGAGGCAGATATTCCCATCTAGAGAAGAATTCAAGAATGCACTTGTCAAACATGCCATGATTAAGCATATGAGATATAACCCAGTTGACACCCGAAAAAATAGAGTTAAAGCAGTGTGCTTCAACCAACCATGTACATGGAGAGTAGTAGCAAGGGGGGAAGTAGAGTTCATTGTTACAAAATATATAAAGGAACACCAATGTGAAACTGTTAGGGAAAGTGCTGATCATCATGCGTGCTCTTCATCATTTGTTGCTTCTTTTGTTGAAGAGCAATTTCTTCATAATGAACAATACAAACCAAGTATGATTATATCACATATTAAAGCTAGATTTGGAGTGACCATATCATACAGAAAAGCATACATAGCTAGGGAGAAAGCATTGAAAAAGGTTGTTGGAGATTATGATGAGGCTTACAGAGATCTTCCACAATATCTGTATGAGTTAAGAGCTAGAGATCCTGAAACGTATGTGGCACTATGCAGGAATGGTGACAATCAGTTCCAGCGGTGTTTTTGGGGTTTTGGTGCTTGCCGAAGGGTTTTCAGGTCTTATTTGCGTAGACTTATCGGAATTGATGCCACACACCTAAGAGGAAAGTTTCCGGGAGTAATGTTGATTGCAACGACGATTGATGGTAATGACAATGTTCTTCCAGTTGCCTTCGCAATAGCTGAACTTGAATATGGGTCTGTATGAGAGTGGTTTTTGGAGCATACAAAGAGGTTCTTTGGTGTCGATGATCACTCAATCACCATAGTATCAGATAGACATCGGGGCATTATATCAGTAGTTAGAAAAGTCTACCCAAACTTCGGATCATGCCTTTTGTTGCCACCACATGTGTTGTAATATGGTAACTGATACTGGAAGTAGAGTTACTGTAGGTTTGTTTTGGGCAGCAGCACGAGCCAACACAACACTCCAATATGATATGATAATGCAGACAATGCTTGAAAAACATCCAGTTGCCCATAAGTGGCTTCACAACATTGACCCTAAAAGGTGGGCAAATGCACACTTTACAGGGAGAAGGTACAGAATGCTTACCACGAATTGTGTGGAGAGCTTAAATGCTTTGTTCAAGTCTTCACGTGAGCTTCCCATAAACAGGTTAATTGATAATACAAGAAGAAAAGTTGCTCAATGGTTCTATAACCGTAGAGAGGAAGTCTCCAAATGGCAGCTTGCTTTGACACCTTATGCTACAAAAGAAATGGATTCAAGGAGAGAGAAAGCAAGAGCTTATAAGGTTCACCCTTACTCTCAATCAGAAATGGAAGTAGAAACATGGGGCACTTCATACATTGTTGATTTGGAAAAAAAGTTGTCATTGTGGGGAGTTTCAAATTTCAGGACTTCCTTGCTCACATGCTATTGCCGTAATCATTCACAGGAACATGGATACACTTCCTTATTGTGAGCATTATTTTTATTCTGAAACTTGGAAGTGGGTATACATGGATCATATTTTCCCTTGTAGAAGCAAACAGTTTTGGCCTACTGGAGTAAACGACATTACAGTTCTATGTCCCCGTAGCCTTGTGCAGCCTGGTAGACGAAAGAAGGCACGGATAGAGTCCAGGCATAATGGCAAGGTCAAACTAAAATGCAGCCGGTGCAAACAACTTGGTCATAATAAAAGGACATGTAGAATGCCGCCAGCCCTAAGGTCTTGAGTTAATTGGTATATGTAGTGACCCAATATTCTGAGTGAAGTGTATATTTTGTATGGAGGATAACTGAATGTATATATTTTGTATATTGTACAGCTATAGTATTGTCAAAAAACTAGTTGTTGTTAATGTTGTGACTTGAAGAAGTATTTCAATATTATGATACATTTCTTCTTGTGTAAAGTGATGTAAGCAGAATTGAGCAGTTGTGAAGTTTTCGGATTTTGAAACCCACAAAAATGTAATTTCAGGTCTTGAAGTCCTGAAGTCCTATGGTTTGTGAATATATGTCATTTGAGACCCTTTGTTTGTTTGTTTGCTTTGTTGAATCATTGTTCTGTGCCAACTGATACTGTATTAACACGGTATTGATAATCATTAGGATTATGTTTGGAGACCAAAAATACCATCTCCTAGCTATCTAAACTCTAACTACTGGTAATGAGTTTTGAGAAATCAAAATATCATAGTTCCATGAAACAAACCTCCTGCTGTGCCAAATTCTGAAAATATGAGGTAATTATGTGGATGGAATTAAATTGTGGTATGCAATGTCTATGTAGGTACTCTTTTTTTTGTTTAATATTAAAAATAATTTCACAACATGTATATTTATATAAAATATTTAATCATTCTAATATTAAATTATTTGAAATCTGAAATTAGATTATTGTGTCAGGCCCTACGTGGGCCTGAACATTATTGTGTCAGGCCCAAGCTGGGCCTGAAATGGAATTATTTCAGGCCCAGAGTGGGCCTGAAATGAGATGATATCAGGCCCACGCTGGGCCTGAAATAATATCATTTCAGGCCCAGCGTGGGCCTGAATGAGATTATTTCAGGCCCACGCTGGGCCTGAAATGATATTATTTCAAGCCCAGCGTGGGCTGTGATTTAAAATTAGGGTAGAGGAAAAGTAAGGTTCAATATTGCTTATAGTATCGACAAGAGGACAGATTATAGATTACAATTTTACACAATAATAAGGATCGAAAGCAATGCTCCATTGGAGTATCAAAATGGTTTACATACATTATAACTACAAACATATATTGTTTGTCATTAAACTTACATTATACAACTGAATCATTTTGTTTCAGGCACTGACTGGGTTTCCTAAAATGCTTTTGTTTCAGGACCAATGTGGTCCTCAATTCAAATGATTCTAGCAAAAACAAGATTCAATATTACTGATCGGTTCGACAACAATTACAGATTACAGATCATATATGAGACAAAAACAATGATCTGAAGCAAAGTTTCATTGATTTGAGAAGGAGTACATGGATTGTATAATTACAAATACAATGTTTGTGCTGACAATTACATATACATAGTATGAACAAAAACTCTAGTTACAGATTTAGCTTCCACCTGAAATCGATAATTTTTCATTTCCTTTTGGCTAAAATCTGTAGATCTTTGGAAAACTAGACTTTCTGCATACCGCATCATGAAAAGTGCACAATCCGACCTAAAAAACCAATATTGACTTGTTGTCATCTTATAAAACCAACTATGAAATGCATTGTTATTTTTAACAAAAATAAACATCCTCTTACGATCTGCTTTGGGTGGGTCCTTGTACAACAATTTTAGTAAACTCTGTCCCAGATATGGAAAGCAATCCTTTATTCT
>JAGFNQ010003309.1:0-36266 GCA_024364735.1 Boesenbergia rotunda
GGGCGTCCCTAACAATACGTAATTACCAAAGGGCGTCCCATGGTTTCTATTTTACCAAAGGGCGCAGCCCTTTAAGTGAACTTCCTATTCTACCCTTGGCGCCACAATACACCTTTTCCATTACCATTTTCGAGACATCCGAACCACTTTTGCAGTAAAATAAGAATATGTGGTTCGGATGGCTAGGTAGTGGAAATATTCTCAGCCTATATATATAATACTAACTTGCAAAAGTCGAATCATCACGAGGGTACGTATATATTTCGACTTTGCACAACTCAATTGATCAAGGCAGCTGAGGAAGATATTGGTAACAAATACAAATAGTAATGTACGTATGATTGTCATCTTTGATATTGTATCAGACCTGGTTTTATACTTATCAACTCTTACTAGAATTTGTATGTTTGGAGGAGTCTAAGGGTGATATGATTACATAATAAGGCTCTGTGAAATTTGTTAAAATGAAGATAAAAAAATGCTTGAATTCGACCTAGGGATGATATATTACCATATCAGGCCCTAGAAGGGCCAGAAATTAAAGGAGTTAAATCCCTAGGAGTGCATGATATCATTAGATTTCAGGCCCTAGGAGTGAATCAAATATGTTATTTTCAGGCATTGGCAGGGGCTGAAAAAAATGAATTCAGGTCCACCTAGGGCCTGAAAAAAAAGAAATTCAGGTCCTCCCAGGGCCTGAAATGAAAAGATTTCAGGTCCTTACAGGTGCTGAAATCATTGGATTTGAGGGCCTGGGAGGGCCTGAATCAATATAATTCAGGCCCTGTGATTTCAGGCCCTGGGAGGCACAAGGGGGTGGGCCTGAAATAAAATGATTTCAGGCCCACGGTGGGCCTGAAATAAATCATTTCAGGCCCACGGTGGGCCTGAAATAAATCATTTCAGGCCCACCTTGGGCCTGAAATAATCATTTCAGGCCACCGTGGGCCTGAAATAAAATGATTTCAGGCCCACCGTGGGCCTGAAATGATTTATTTCAGGCCCACCGTGGGCCTGAAATAAAAACATTTCAGGCCTGAAATAAAAAATTGGCAGGGCTAGGGTGGGCCTGAAATCACTTCAATTCAGGCCCAGTTTGGGCCTGAATACCTCCATTTCAGGCCGAGGATGAGCCTCAAGTGGGAAAATTTCCGAGTTTTTCAGCAAGGTTAGAGGTTTGAGCCTTCCTAGGTCCTTGATTATGTTTTTCAAAGTTTGCTAAATGTAATTTTAATTTATTTTTCAGGGATGATAATGATGTTGACGAAATTATCTCCGAAATATGGAATACTCTTGATGATAATGCTGTCACGGGGAATGGATCAGAAATTACAAGGAATTTGGCAATTGATCTAAATGAAGAAGCAACTAATATAGAATGTGAGGGTTTGAATTCTTCTTCAAGAGTTGTTGAATTCTTTGAGGCAACTTGGAGTGGGGAGGAAGGAATTGAAATCCGGAATGCAAATGAATTAGAACCCATTACAAGTGTACTAGAATTCCAAGCCGATGATATGCAGATTGAGGAATATGATTTCCCCCCAGATGAGTACAGTGACTTAGAGGAGGAGTTTCCATTAGCTGAAGATCCTTATATTTTAAATTCTCGATTGCTTGCTGGGCCAATTGGAGAGTTAGAGGCAAGAGATGGGCATGAATTTTTTGTGGGGCAGATATTCCCATCTAGAGAAGAATTCAAGAATGCACTTGTCAAACATGCCATGATTAAGCATATGAGATATAACCCAGTTGACACCCGAAAAAATAGAGTTAAAGCAGTGTGCTTCAACCAACCATGTACATGGAGAGTAGTAGCAAGGGGGGAAGTAGAGTTCACTGTTACAAAATATATAAAGGAGCACCAATGCGGAACTGTTAGGGAAAGTGCTGATCATCATGCATGCTCTTCATCATTTGTTGCTTCTTTTGTTGAACATCAATTTCTTCATAATGAACAATACAAACCAAGTATGATTATATCAGATATTAAAGCTAGATTTGGAGTGACCATATCATACAGAAAAGCATACATAGCTAGGGAGAAAGCATTGAAAAAGGTTGTTGGAGATTATGATGAGGCTTATAGAGATCTTCCACAATATCTGCGTGAGTTAAGAGCTAGAGATCCTGAAACGTATGTGGCACTATGCAGGAATGGTGACAATCAGTTCCAGCGGTGTTTTTGGGGTTTTGGTGCTTGCCGAAGGGTTTTCAGGTCTTATTTGCGTAGACTTATCGGAATTGATGCCACACACCTAAGAGGAAAGTTTCCGGGAGTAATGTTGATTGCAACGACGATTGATGGTAATGACAATGTTCTTCCAGTTGTCTTCGCAATAGCTGAAGTTGAATGTGGGTCTGCATGGGAGTGGTTTTTGGAGCATACAAAGAGGTTCTTTGGTGTCGATGATCACTCAATCACCATAGTATCAGATAGACATCGGGGCATTATATCAGCAGTTAGAAAAGTCTACCCAAACGCGCATCATGCCTTTTGTTGCCACCACATGTGTTGTAATTTGGTAACTGATACTGGGAGTAGAGCTGCTGTAGGTTTGTTTTGGGCAGCAGCACGAGCCAACACAACACTCCAATATGATATGATAATGTAGACAATGCTTGAAAAACATCCAGTTGCCCATAAGTGGCTTCACAAAATTGACCCTAAAAGGTGGGCAAATGCACACTTTACAGGGAGAAGGTACAGAATGCTTACCACGAATTGTGTGGAGAGCTTAAATGCTTTGTTTAAGTCTACACGTGAGCTTCCCATAAACAGATTAATTGATAATACAAGAAGAAAAGTTGCTCAATGGTTCTATAACCGTAGAGAGCAAGTCTCCAAATGGCAGCTTGCTTTGACACCTAATGCTACAAAAGAAATGGATTCAAGGAGAGAGAAAGCAAGAGCTTATAAGGTTCACCCTTACTCTCAATCAGAAATGGAAGTAGAAACATGGGGCACTTCATACATTGTTGATTTGGAAAAAAAGGTTTGTCAATGTGGGGAGTTTCAAATTTCAGGACTTCCTTGCTCACATGCTATTGCCGTAATCATTTACAGGAACATGGATACACTTCCTTATTGTGAGCATTTTTTTTATTCTGAAACTTGGAAGTGGGTTTACATGGATCGTATTTTCCCTTGTAGAAGCAAGCAGTTTTGGCCTACTGGAGTAAACGACATTACAGTTCTATGTCCCCGTAGCCTTGTGCAGCCTGGTAGACGAAAGAAGGCACGGATAGAGTCCAGACACAATGGCAAGGTCAAACTAAAATGCAGCCGGTGCAAACAACTTGGTCATAATAAAAGGACATGTAGAATGCCGCCAGCCCCAAGGTCTTGAGTTAATTGGTATATGTAGTGACCCAATATTCTGAGTGAAGTGTATATTTTGTATGGAGGATAACTGAATGTAAAGATTTTGTATATTTTACAGCTATAGTATTGTCAAAAAACTAGTTGTTGTTAATGTTGTGACTTGAAGAAGTATTTCAATATTATGATACATTTCTTCTTGTGTAAAGTGATGTAAGCAGAATTGAGCAGTTGTGAAGTTTTCGGATTTTGAAACCCACCAAAATGTAATTTCTGGTCTTGAAGTCCTGAAGTCCTATGGTTTGTGAATATATGTCATTTGAGACCCTTTGTTTGTTTGTTTGCTTTGTTGAATCATTGTTCTGTGCCAACTGATACTGTATTAACACGTAATTGATAATCATTAGGACTATGTTTGGAGACCAAAAATACCATCTCCTAGCTATCTAAACTTTAACTACTGGTAATGAGCTTTGAGAATTCAAAATATCATAGGTCCATGAAACAAACCTCCTGCTGTGCCAAATTCTGAAAAAATGAGGTAATGATGTGGATGGAATTAAATTGTGGTATGCAATGTCTATGTAGGTACTCTTTTTTTTGTTTAATATTAAAAATAATTTCACAACATGTATATTTATATAAAATATTTAATCATTCTAATATTGAATTATTTGAAATCTGAAATGAGATTATTTGAATTCTGAACATTATTGTGTCAGGCCCAGCTTGGGCCTGAAATGGAATTATTTCAGGCCCAGAGTGGGCCTGAAATGAGATGATTTCAGGCCCACTCTGGGCCTGAAATAATATCATTTCAGGCCCAGCGTGGGCCTGAATGAGATTATTTCAGGCCCACGCTGGGCCTGAAATGATATTATTTCAGGCCCAGCGTGGGCCTGAAATCATCTCATTTCAGGCCCAGCGTGGGCTGTGATTTAAAAATAGGGTAGAGGAAAAGTAAGGTTCAATATTGCTTATAGTATCGACAAGAGGACAGATTATAGATTACAGTTTTAGACAATAACAAGGATCCAAAGCAATGCTCCATTGGTTTATCAAAATGGTTTACATACATTTTAACTACAAACATATATTGTTTGTCATTAAACTTACATTATACAACTGAATCATTTTGTTTCAGGCACTGACTGGGTTTCCTAAAATGCTTTTGTATCAGGCCCAATGTGGTCCTCATTTCAAATGATTCTAGCAAAAACAAGGTTCAATATTACTGAAAAAATTCGACAACATTTACAGATTACAGATCATATATGAGACAAACCCAATAATTCGAAGCAAAGTTTCATTGATTTGAGAAGGAGTACATGGATTGTATAATTACAAATACAATGTTTGTGCTGACAATTACATATGCATAGTATGAACAAAAACTCTAGTTACAGATTTAGCTTCCAACACTTGTCTCTCATTATTTTATAGCCCACTTGAAATCGATAATTTTTCATATCCTTTTGGCTAAAATCTGTAGATCTTTGGAAAACTAGACTTTCTGCATACCGCATCATGAAAAAGGCACAATCCGACCTGAAAAACCAATATTGACATTGTTGTCATCTTATAAGATCAACTATGAAATGCATTGTTATTTTTAACAAAAATAAACATCCTCTTACGATCTGGATTGGGTGGGTCCTTGTACAACAATTTTAGTAAACTCTGTCCCAGATATGGCAGGCAATCCTTTATGCCATGTCTTGTAATAATCCCAGGTCATATTTTTGAAAAACGCCACCTACACAGATATGACTTTAGTAACAATTATATTGGTATGAACCTTTTTGTTGAGGTATATCTATGAAGTAGAAAACTTACAGTTTTTTCAAATTTAGCAGTGTACCCTTCTGTGGCGCCGAGAGAATTATAATGATGGATACAACCTTCCACGAGGTCAATAACCATTAGATGCCAATGATCGTCTGCATTATTTAGAGGACATATGATATATCTAATCGGCTTATCCGTATCAGTAGCAATAGTTTGTTCAAAAGCGTGAGCGTGAATCGCCTCAAAAAGATCCTATGGTTATTAAAAAGTAAGTGTCAGTGGACTAAATCATAGAAAAAAATAATAATGATTAAGTAGGTAATTCACTTACATCAAACCCCACCCCACACAATATGGAGGGCTGGTATGGTGAGTTACACGCTTTTGCTTCATTTCCAAGAATAGTCCAGTATGCATTGATGCAATCCCCGGTAGTGTAGTCATTCCAATCAAATATTGTCAAAAAAGATAGTATATCTAATGTAAAGGTCCCATTGGACCATACTGGGTTCAACTCATACCTACATGCAAATAAGATAAGCAACTTAATGAAATGCTTGAAGATTCAATTTTATTAATGAATGTCAATAATCATCATTGTTTTACAATATTTTTCCAAATGCAATAGCAACTAACTCACTTTAATTTACTAAGCTTTAATAATGTTTCAGCAATCTCTGAATCTTTAGGCTTCTTCTTAAAAATTGCCCTGGAATTCCTCAAGATTTTGCTTTTGACCTTTTGAAATTCTTTAGCTTTAGCTGCGTGATGTTCATATATGTTTGTTTGTGTGGAGGTCTCAGATTTATTTGTTTGCGTTGTAGTATCTGAGATTGATGGGGCAGGAGCCGCGTCATGTTCATCATCATCTTCATCTTCATCCTCATCCTCATCCTCATCCTGAACAACTTGTTTGCCCTTGCCTTTGGGCTGGTAGTCTTGTGTGAACTGAGTTTTTTTTAATTTTTTGGCAAGTGGCTCATCTTCATCTGTCCCTTTGCTTTGCAATTGTTCATACAGCTTCTTGATTCTTTGGTTACACTGAAGTATGATCTTCTCTCTTGCAGCTAGTTTTTTTTCATTACGCTCCTCTTGTACTTTAAGCTGCGAAACTTTGTCACCAATTATTATATCCTTTTCAACAATGATGTCATCCTTTTGTTTAAGTTGCGACTCCTTCTCTGCAATGATTGTTTCTTTCTGAGCAATAATTTGATCCTTGGCACTGATTTCTGTTGCTGTCTCACTTGTGGCTTCCTCCAAACTTTTAAGTGCTATATTTAAATCGTGCTGTAAGGTCTCAATTTGTTCTTGTTTTTGTATACATATATTGCAGGTTTCCGTTTGTAAGGCATGCTGCCTTCCTTGTGGTGTCTGGCTTCCTTCTGGTGCCTGCTGTAATTCCTCAGAGTGTACCTCAAGTGGTTGAGTTGGAGGATAGTAGTCAGGTACCAAATCATGCTCTATATCAAACGGAATTAAATCAACAATAATTGAATCTGTGGCCACACGGTCTATCATCCTCTTGATACTCTCAACGTGGGCTTTAGGCCAAGTCCAGCGAAGTATTCTTGGCAATTTATGAGGATGTTGAGGAGCAGCAATTCTAATATGTTCAGTAACTCATACCTGCAACATCATTATAATCAGTAAATTATATCCATCATCAAATTATATCAGCAGGTATAAGTAACTATAACTTACAGCCAAAATATTTGGAAATCCCTTGAGCAAGGGAGCCTTGGCCGGTTGGGTTGAATCACCTACATGTCTTCTATGCCTCAATGTCACCTCCTTTCCAATGGCTCCCAACTGCGGAGCCATGAAATTGTACACGGCATTGCACCAATTATAGTTTCGTAGATTGTCAAAATCATCTACACAATCAATAAGTGACACGGCAGGAATGGCAAGTATGCTGCTAGTACCACAAAATAGCACTGTACTGAAAAAATAGAGTATATACAACTGACAGTACAGCTTGTCATTGGATGTAGACTTTATTAGCAGTTTCTCCAAATGTCGGGCAGAACAACTGGAATCTTCAAAATACTCCTTGTACAGTGGCGTGGAGGCCTCATTTAAATCAAGTTGGACTATCTCTCCATGGTCAGGTAGCCCTAGAATAAGTGATATATCAACTTTTGTGAAATTCAGATTTTTCCCATGGATTACAAAGCTCTGTTCTTCTTCATCCCAATTATCAAACATGTTCTGAACTTGGGGTCTTACACAAGAACTAGTAGGAAGGTCGAGGACCCAAGAAAAGGGTGTGTCTCGAAGCAACTGTTCTTGTGCTGGTGTGGGTGGAACAGAATCAATAAAATTTTTGAAATGGGATATGCTACTTTTCCAGTTCATTCGTTTGCTTCGACCTCTGTTGGCAAAACTTGAATACTGGGTAGGCAATTTGATTTTTCGTTTTGGTAGCTGTTTTTTCTCATGACTTCCCCCAGAGACTTGCTGTTTCTTAGATTTGGTGGGAGCAGCTTTCTTTGAAGCTGATCTTTTTTGACCCATACCGAACTTTGCAACCATCAAAATTTATTTGACACAAACAAAAATGACACTTAGTATTCGTTCATAAAAGGGCCTCCTCAAATTCAGTATTTTACTGAAAACTATCGCTAACCCTAGGTGAAAGCAAGAACTGAAATGACAAACTAAAAATTAGGGTACGTACAAGTCGACTAGTGCGATGACGATGATGTCGCCCACAACTTCTCCAATCAAGACAAGCCCGCAACCTTCAAATCGCAACAAATCTGGAGCTAAACAAATCAGTGACTGCTATACAAATGAGTGACTGCTGGGCCTGATATAAAGGGTTTCAGGCCCTAGGAGGCGCTTTTTATATGTATTATAAATATAATTTAGGTTATATCTATTTTTATTTATAAAAATAAAACTAAATTTGGAATATGTCATATATATTTCAGATTTTGGATTTGCTTTTTATTAAGGCTGTAAAATTCAGATATATTTAATTTTATTGATTATGTTTTTAATTTTATTGAACGAAGCTGGGCCTGAAATAAGATATATTCAGGCCCTAGTTGGGCCTGAAATAAAATTATTTCAGGCCAACCTGGGCCTGAAGTCAAATTCTTTCAGGCCCACCTAGGGCCTGAAACAAAATTATTCAGGCCCACCAAGGGCCTGAATAATTTATTTCAGGCCCACCTTGGGCCTGAAATAAAATCATTTCAGGCCCAACTTGGGCCTGAAATAAAATTATTTCAGGCCCACCGTGGGCCTGAAATAAAATTATTCAGGACCACCTTGGGCCTGAAATATTTTTATTCAGGGACCACCTTGGGCCTGAAATAAAATTATTTCTGGCCCAACTTGGGCCTGAAAGAAAAATATTTGGAATTCTGAAAAACCTAGATCAGTAGTTAGGGTTGAGATAGGAGATGAGATTTTGGGTGCCCAATCCTCTGATCTTGCTGTATCACCAAGGCTAGATCAGTGATTTAGGTCTATCAGTGAGTTTTGAGCAAAACTCACTGATGGACCTCCCATATCTGGAATTCTGAAAAACCTAGATCAGTAGTTAGGGTTGAGATAGGAGATGACATTTTGGGTGCCCAACCCTCTGATCTTGTTGTATCACCAAGGCTAGATCAGTGATTTAGGTGTATCAGTGAGTTTTGAGCAAAACTCACTGATGGACCTCCCATATCTGGAATTCTGAAAAACCTAGATCAGTAGTTAGGGTTGAGATAGGAGATGAGATTTTGGGTGCCCAACCCTCTGATCTTGCTGTATCACCAAGGCTAGATCAGTGATTTAGGTGTATCAGTGAGTTTTGAGCAAAACTCACTGATGGACCTCCCATATCTGGAATTTTGAAAAACCTAGATTAGTAGTTAGGGTTGAGATAGGAGATGAGATTTTGGGTGCCCAATCCTCTGATCTTGCTGTATCACCAAGGCTAGATCAGTGGATTTTTATGTGCACACTAAGTACCAATATTTATCAGTTATCTTCTAAAAACGTCTTACACCTATACAACTACAAATTTATTATCCACCAACTTAAATCAGAAGTATTTAATGTTTAACAGAGACCCTGAAATGACTTGATTTCAGGCCCACCCTGGGCCTGAAATGGATCTATTCAGATATATTTAATTTTATTGATTATGTTTTTAATTTTATTGAACGAAGCTGGGCCTGAAATAAGATATATTCAGGCCCTAGTTCTAGTAGGTTGTTTTTCTTGTTTAGAATAATGTTTAAATAAGTCCTCAATTCTTGTTCTAGTAGGTTATTTTTCTTTTGAGAAGTAAGTACGATAGAGGTCACCCGATGCTTCAGTTGAATTAATAGGGATCGAAACTCCACGGTCCACTATACCCAGTACCAAAGCAACATCTCGTCTGGTGAACGCAACCGGTACACCTGAAACAATTAAAATCTTTAGTTATCATCAACAATATAGGATTCAATTTATTTCTCGTTGGGCCTGAAATGAATTCATTTCAGGCCCACGTTGTGCCTGAAATGAATTTACTTCAGGCCCACGTTGGGCCTGAAATGAATCATTCAGGCCCACGTTGGGCCTGAAATGAATTCATTTCAGGCCCACGTTTGGCCTGAAATGAATTCATTTCAGGCCCACGTTGGGCCTGAAATGAATTTTTCAGGCCTACCTAGGGCCTGAAGTAAATTCACTTCAGGCCCTCGGTAGGCCTGAAATTATTTCATTTCAGGCCTACCGACCTGAAGTGAATTTCACCTTAAATTCACTCATTTAAATTGATCAAATATCAATCATTTAAGGTCAACTATATCCAAGTTTTATCTTACTATAGATACTGTTTATAATTCATAATTAAAACTATTACCTGAGAATTTAAAAACTTGCGAGGTTGAATCCCAACTTTCAAATATATTTACCAAAATTCCCCGGATATGCTGCAATTCTTGAATGTCCAAGAAAATACTGAAGGGCGACTCTTTGATCTTCGCAATGTGTTGATCTTTTAAAATTTCAAATGCTTCAACAAAATGTTTAAAATGGCCTAAAACACTACACCAATGTAATTTTTTCCCAAACTCATCTGAACCCTACAGTTTTTATACATTACAAATTTATTCAGCAAAAATAAGTATAAACAATATCACAAGCAGTGTTTATTCAGCAAAAATAAGTTTAAACAATATTACAAGCAGTGTTTATTCAGCAAAATTAAGTATAAACAATATCACATACCTTGGTGATTAATGCCAATGAAGAAGACGATGAGGAACCACCCACAGACCTTTTACCTGCCATTATTATGCAAATCAAACCTGCAGAAACCCTAAATCCTACTTTGATAGTGCCGAGCAGTATCAACTTCAACGTTAACACTTCAAGCAGCCTCAGGATCACACACTATCACTTTCCTGTATAGGAGCCTAGGTTTTGGTTGGGCGGAGGGAATCGAGGGAGTAGCAAACGACTAAAGCACAACTAGGGCACGCACAATTAGAGCTGTCAATTTGGGTTGGGCCCGTCGGGTTGGCCCGCCCCGCCAATCAATTTAAGCGGGTTGGGTTAGAATTTAAGCAACCCAAGTCCGCCACGGGCCAACCCGCCTAGGCCCGCGACCCGCACGGGTCAGCCCACGACGGGCTTGGGTTGGCCCGCGGGTTGAGAATCACATGTTAGTTAAGTTTTATGATAATTTATTATCTTTCTTTGTTATTATTTTGAAATAAAAAATAATATTTTTCATCACATGAGTACTTGTTTGTATACATTTATATTTAAAAAATATATTTCTTAATATATTTCATTGATGAAATATAAATATATGATTTTTTTTTAAATTTTTTTAATTTTTTAAAAATATTTTGATGGGCTCGCGGGTTGGCCCGCCTAACCCACGACCCGCCTTGGATTGGGTTGGGTTGGGGATTTCCCAACCCGCCTAGATGACGGGTCGACCCGCCCTGCCCCGCCAAATGGCCGGCCCGCCATGGGCCGACCCGCCCCGCCACGGGTTGGCCCGTTTGACAGCTCTACGCACAATGTCCTCCTTCAACAATACCATTTACGTTTTCGCGGTGAGAGATAGAATGACCTTGCCATCCGAACCACATATTTTTATTTTACTGCAAAAGTGGTTCGGATGTCTCGAAAATGGTAATGGAAAAGGTGTATTGTGGCGCCAAGGGTAGAATAGGAAGTTCACTTAAAGGGCTGCGCCCTTTGGTAAAATAGAAACCATGGGACGCCCTTTGGTAATTTCGTATTGTTACGTACGCCCTTTGGTAAATTGCCCTAAAATTTTTCTTGAATATTTTTCTTAAACGTATAAGAGCTCTAAACAAACTTCTTAAGGAAATCGTATTTGATCTGGAAGACCAAACTGCATTTCTATCTTTACAATTATGGATTTAAATATACTTCCACATTTTTATCTTTACCATTCTTAATAATTAATCATGTACCACCGAAAATTTACATGTAATGTTTATTACAAAAGAATACTTATATTCTTAGTTACGGCATAAAATACCTCCCCTGATCGAGCAGAATTATGTTGGCCGGTTTAAGTTGAAGTCGTTACGGAGACTCCTTTTTATATATATAAAAAAATTGTAAAAATAATTTTAGTCTACATCCACGTGTCCACATCACACTAATATCTACCAATGCCGTCCGTGTGAGCGCTATTAATTAATTTTATGATATTTAAAATAATTAAATTTGTTTTTTTTTCTAATATGAATTTAAAATTGTAATCGAGACAGCTCACACACTGACACGTTACTCTTTAAAAACCGTCCTTCCTCTGCTTCAATGGCATCGCAAACTGGCAGAGGGCAGATAAAAGCGTACCAGGGCAAAATTGAGGCAGAGATGGTCGCCGGATTTCGCCGCACGCTCTCGCTGCCGCTGGCCAAACCCACCGCCGTCCCCGCCCTCCGCCGAGGAGGCGGGGACAAGCGCCAAAGCCTGCGGTCCGCCAGCCTGCCAGGCCGCACCCACCCGGTCGTCTCCCACCTCCTCGACCAGATCAGATCCGCCCCCGTCGGCCGCGGCGCCTCCCCCTCCGGGATCGACGCGATCGACCGCCTCCTCGCCGCGGTCGACGACCTCCTCCGCCTCCCCCAGACCGGCGAGGCGCTCCGCCGCCGGCCCGCCTGGGCGGACCACCTCCTCGACGCCTTCCTCCGCTTGGCCGACGCACACGGATCCTTCCGATCCGCCGTCCTCGCGCTCTCCGATCTCCGCGCAGAGGCTCAAGCAGCGATACGGCGAGCCGATCCCGCGCGGCTCGCGTCCGCCGCCCGCTCGTTCCGCCGGACCGAGAAGGAGGTGGCGCGGCTGGCCGCGGCCATCAAGGATCTGACGAGATCCTCACCGCTCGCGCCGGGGAAGTGGGCGGACGCGGCGGAGGCCGAGATCGCTGGGATCCTGACGGATGCGGTGGCGGCGACAGCGGCCGCATCGGTGACGGTGTTTTTGGGGATCGCCTCGGCTGCCGCGGCGGAGGCCGCATCGATGTCGAAGGATTCCTGGAAGATCTGGCCGACGAGGAAGGCGGAGGAGACGGTGGCGTTGGCGGCGGCCGCCGAGGGATTGGAAGAGGGATCCGGGAGGGTGTTCAGGAATTCGGTTAACATCAGAGTCTCTCTCCTAAATGCTCTCACTCCCTCTTTGTAGATAAAACATATTGGAAGAACCCTAGCGTTGGAATTTCTACAGAGAGGATCGCTCCAAGTAATCACAAGGAAGAGGAGGAGGCAGGGTTCTTCTCCTCCTCTCTTCCCTGTCTAAAAACAGGGCAATTTTTGTTAATTTTTGGCGTTTTAACCTATAGTGTATGTGTTTTTTAAAAAAAAACACTGTTATTATTGTCATTTTAGAAAGATCGAACTAAAAATATGGCATGATTTCAAATAAGGGAAATTTTTTTTAAACTTCTAGATCTCAAATTTTTATTTGCATGTAATTTCCGTTGAAAATTTTCTTTGCATGCAATCCGTGATGCGATTGAGACAGTTATGTGAGTATTATTTGAAGAAAATTGAGTATAAAAATTAAAAATTTGAGTATATAAAGTTGCATCTACCACATCAAGAAATTGTGTACTAAATTTTTACTCTTTTATACTCAAGTTTCACTCTTTTATACTCATTTTTTACTGATGTATACTCAATTTTTACTCTTTTATACTCAATCCACCAGGGAGTGAATGCAAAGAAAATCTCAAATGGAGAATGCATGCAAAGATCAAATGAGGATTGGGGAGTTTTCTGCAATTTACCATGCAAATAATTATCTAAATATATGTTTATCAAAAAAATTTCTTAATAATCAATTGGCTATAATTTCGTTTGACTAAATTAAAAGTCTTTTATTATCTCAAATGAGTATTGTTGTAATTTTTTTAAAAATTATTTATAGAGTGCCTACTTTGACTAGGGTGTTGAAAATAAACACGATCTGCTAATCCGATTTGAATCGTAAAAAATATCGAGATTGAAGTTTTCAAGTTCGGATCAGATTGAATTGGAGTCTAAGACAAATTAAATCTTAAATTTAAATATTTAGACTTATAAATTATCATGTAATTTACATAAGGTTTGTTATTATATATTTAAATTAAATTATTATTATGTGTTTTAAAATTTTAATTAATTATTTTGCTAAAGAATAAAAAAATCAGATCACATAATAAAAATCAGATCAGATTATTCAAATTGATGGAATTATTTGAGTGCTGATCCTGTCGCGAAGTGAGTCAGACGCCTTGACAGTTGGACGAATCTCAAAAGGGGGCGAGGTCGCTGAAGTGGCGCAACAAGCTGGGTTACTCTCTGTAGATGCAATCATGTTCTAAATTAGAGGTTTCGATGATTGACGGTTATTTAAGTTTAAGCTAATACATTGGATCTAACATTGAGATTTAGTATGCAGTAACGCAGGAAGTCCAAGGGATGGTCGGGGACCGAGTTCTTGGCATGAAGACCCGGAGTTGAGGAAGCTCCAGGCAGGAAGTCCAAGGAATGGTCGGGGACCGAGTTCTTGGCACGAAGACCCGGAGTTGAGGAAGCTCCAGGCAGGAAGTCCAAGGGATGGTCGGGGACGGAACTCTTGGCATGAAGACCCGGAGCTGGGAGGCTTCAGGCGTGAAGTCCAGGAAACGAGAGGTTTCGCTGGCACAAGGTAATTGAATCTATTGGAAGGCTAATTGATTGGTGAACTCAGCTGTGAACTCCAGAGTTGGCGTATCAATCGATCCACCAATCGATTAGAAGATGACTAATCGATTGGTGAATCGATTCAGACTGACTCTGTGTGGAAACAGGCAGTTCTGAATCGATTACGGAATCGATTACGAATGATTCTGCCGTAGACAGAACGCTCGATAATCGATCACTCAATCGATCCAGAAACCCTGTAATCGATTGCTGAATAGATTACAAGCTGTTCTGTCCGCAGACAGAACGCTTGGTAATCGATCACTCAATCGATTCAGAAACCCTGCAATCGATTGGTGAATCGATTACAAGCTGTTCTGTGCGCGACAGAACGCTTGGTAATCGATCCCGTAATCGATTCAGGATTCTAATCGATCAGCAAATCGATTCAAGTTCAAATGGCGTAATCCCAGCCGTTCATCCAACATCCGTACTGCTCAACGGTTACTTGGTAATCGATTGGGGCTTCTCACCAATCGATTCAGGAAGCAAAAGAAGACCGTTATAAGCGGAAAATCGAGCTCAAACGGTAACACTGTTCCATTGCGATTTGAGCTAGGGTTTTTGGTGCTTCAAGCTGTGTGTTCAAGCTCAAGTTTCCAACACCTTCATCAAGCAATCAAAGGAAGGAGAAGCAAGCCTATTGTGTAATACTTCTCTCTTTTCTTCTTCCTTGTGTTGTTCTTTGTGAAAGTTTTCAAGGTGTTGTACAAGGTTCTCCACCCTCGGGTGTTCCGAGAAGGAGGTTTGATAGTGAAATCTGCGATCGCTGGTGTGGACCCTTGGATTAGTCACCTCAAGGAGGTGGAGACCAAGTAAATACAAGTGTTAGCATGATTGGTGGGTAGACTTTGACTCTGCTTGGAAGAAGAAGAATCAATTGAAGGAGCTATTCACCCCCCCCCCTCTAGCTCTACCGATCCTCAACACTCTCCACCTGCAAGATAGAGACCGTTAAACCCCGGGAAAAGTCCCCGGCCAGGCACTCCGACGGTCAAATCAGTACACGACGGCGGCGATGGAAAGCAATAGAACAGTATAAGAATTGCACTATCGCGCGTACCTGGGAAATGCGGAGTGAAAGACATAAATAGCCGGGGAAGCTGACAGGTTCTGCCCCCTCTGCCACCTGCTGTCACGTAGTGAGGACAAGGCAAGGTATGTCCAGGAATGACAGGGGTGGCAGGGTAAAGTGGCTCATGCTGGGTTGAGGAAAGGGGCTCTGTCAACGTAAGAGTTGGCGTCATTGGACGCCGCTCGGCCTGACACCACGGCATGTGGTCGAGGTACGGGAGACAAGGTGTGACAGGCATATTAATACCTCGGCGGGATATCCACTACCTGGGGTCAGGACGACTAAGGTCCTGCACCGACCCCGTACAGCTTCTGGTAGCCCGGTGTCAGGGAGTGGTTGTGCCAACTGGGGCACTGAGTAAGGAGGTGATAACTCTTTCAGTTCGAGCTTATCTAACTCAGTAGAACGCTATTATAGGCCTGTATGGGCCTGGACAAGTAAACCCAGGGGGCCTAAGCCCACGTGTCTCTTATCCTACGAGATCGTCCAGATCAGCAGCCACTCTTCATGATTGAACGCCAGGCTACCGGGCCAGGCTACACGCAAGCTGGCCCGAGATCAGGTGCGAATTTATAATTCTCAGGTTAGTTTTGAGTTAGAATTAGAATTAATTTTTTATAATATTTTCACTTTAACCTGATTCGAATTCATCCGATCCATTGGCATTCATTGGATCCATCCAAATTCCAATTGGCATCCTTAATTTTGACCGGAATTGATAAAAACGGATGTTTTTTTTAATTATTAACATATAATTCTATATTTTAATAAAATAGAAGTATTTTTCCATCCATACTTATTTTTTTATTTTAAAATTTATAAAATTATTTTTAAAAAGTAATTAATTGTATTTTGTAACTTTAGAAGTCTCCCAGTTAGTTTATGAAATTATTAATGTATATTTTTTTAGCAATTTTAAATGATTAAAAATATTTATCAGTTAATCTATTTGATAGCGCTAGAAGTTTCTAGTTATATTGTTAAAAGATTGATTTTTTTAAAAAAATAATATACAGCGAGAATTTGTAATGAGAAACTTAACGAGAATGATGTGACATTTTAATTATAGTGATTTTCGATGAATTCATCGTACCCCCAGAGTATAGTTTGATTTGGGACGGTGGCTAGAGGTCGTCGTTAGTGTCCAAGCGACAATCAAATATATACATAAAAGTATCACGACAGTCCTGTTAGATTTTTCGTTGAAAATTTTCGTTGCATATTATTATTATTCTCTTTTTTATTTATCATTCGATTTCATATGCCACGTAAGGACGTCACGTCATGTCATATATCATCGACGTCCATGAAAAACGATTTGCTCGTCCTTTCTCCGGTGATCAACATAAAAAAAAATTACAGATTTTATTCGAATTTATCCTTTAATTTTTTAACAATAATATTTCGTATATTAATCAATTCATCGCGTACGAACCCGAAGCCATTTGAACATGAGGGCTGCGGGCGTTCCGTGAGCATATTCTTAACTACGACGTCTTTTATGATAATTTTTTTTTTTTCAAATGAAATGTAATCCTGGGATGTTGGGCTTCTAAATTATTCATCGTGAATGTTTTCTAATTTACCCAGATGATCGATGAAATATTTTTATAAGATCGAACCGATCAGATCAAATCAGATTCGTTTATTATTTGTCCTAACATTTGGGAAGGCTGCGGGGGTTCCGTGGGCAGAGTATGGGATGTGGATCCACGTCGCTGGCACATTCAATTCGATCCCAATGATCGTCGGCTAGTCGTTCTCTCCCTTGTCAACTTACTCATCGGGACTGCAGCACCCAGCTCAGGTTCAGATGTATGTCTAGGACTTTTAGAAATTAATTTCACAGATTCAAATAATTAATTCATTAGCTTTGGACCATTCCTTTTTTAAATCCCCTGAATTCTTAACTTATTATTTAATTATTCCTGATTAATTCCAATTATTTTAGATTTTTTTTTCAAAAAAAAATCTTCTAAGCTACAGCCGAGTCCACATCCCCTTTCAAAGAACTGCATGTAGTCCTGAGGATAGAGGAGAAGATTGGCTATCATATTCTCAATAGAAGCCAGAAATGAGAAACGATTCTGGGTTGACAAGAAATTGTTGATGAAAAATAATTGAACAGGTTATAATTAATTTTCTTGTGAAAAATAATTTCTGTTTCCAATAATAACATGGAATTCACCCTGCTACCATACGTGATAAGAAAATTAACGGCAATTTACCAAAGGGCGTATCCAACTATTCGTAATTACCGAAAGGAGTACCATGGTTTCTATTATACCAAAGGGCGCATCCCATATAGTGAAGTTACTTTTATACCCCTCTCGCCAAAGAATGACTTTATCAAACACAGTTTCGAGACAACCGAACCACTTTATCAATAAGATATTAATTTGTGGTTCGGATGGGTAGCAGTCGAAATTTTCTCCGTTCTCTCTCAGCGCAACAACGTAAATGGAAGTCCTTCATTTCGGATAAAAGCTCACTCTCAACCTCTCTCAGCGCAAGAACTCGCCTTCTTGCAGTCCTACGTGCCCTAGCTGTGATATAGTCGCGAGCTCATCCCCCGAATCCCTGCGGACAACCAAAACCTAGGCATTGCTCGAAAGCGTTTCTGTGTGATCCTGAGGTGGGTTTTAGTGTTAACGTTGAAGTGGAGACTGATCGGCATAATACACCAAGGGGTTAGGGTTTCTGCACGTTGGATTTATTTGATAATGTCAGGCAAAAGGTCTGTACGTGGTTCAGCGTCTTCTTCCTTGGCATTATCCACCAAGGTATGTTAGCGATATGCTTAGGTCAAACCAGCATTGTTTGTCAATATGTTTAAAATTATTTTGCTGAATAAATTTGTACTGTATATAAACTGTAGGATTCAGATGACATTGGACAAAAATTACGTTGGTGCAGTATTTTAGGCCACTTTAAACAATTTTTTGAAGAATTTGACATTTTAAATGATCGACACATTGCGAAGATCAAAGGGTCGCCTTTCAGTTTTTTCCTGGACATACAAGAATTGCAGCATATCCGTGGAATTTTGGTTAATATATTTGAAAGTTGGGATTCAACCTCGCAAGGTTTTAAATTCTCAGGTAATAGTTTTAGTTATGAATTGTAGACAATATCTATAGTATCTATAGTAAGATAAGACAGTAATATAGATGGCCTCAAATGATTAGTTTTTGATAAAGTTTAATCATTTCATTTTAGGGCTACTGAGGGACTGAAGTGAAAATGACTTCAGGCCCTCGGTAGGCCTGAAATGAATACATTTCAGGCCCACCTCGGGCCTGAAATGAATTCATTTCAGGCCCTCGTCGGGTCTGAAATGTATTCATTTCAGGCCCTCGTCGGGCCTGAATTGAATTCATTTCAGGCCCACGTCGGGCCTGTATTGAAATCATTTCAGGCCCAACGTGGAATAATTTCAAGCCTATATTCTTGATGATAACTAAATATTGTAATTGTTTCAGGTGTACCGGTTGCGTTCTCCAGACGAGATGTTGCATTGATACTGGGTATAGTGGACCGTGGTGTTTCGGTCCCTATTAATTCAACTAAAGCATCGGGTGACCTCTATCGTACTTACTTCTCAAAAGAAAAACAACCTACAAGAACAAGACTTGAGGAGTTACTTAAACATTTTTTTAAAAGTGTTGAATCAGAGGATGATGTGTTATTAGTGTGTAAATTTTATATTTTGTATATATTTGTTTGTGTTTTATTTTCGTCTAGTACATATAAGGTTCCTCTAGGTCTTGTAGATATAGTAGATGATTATGACAATCTAGGTAGATTCAATTGGGTAGAAGCTATCCATCAATTTTTGTCTCCACAATTACCTAAGATTGGGGACTTATTTTCATCAACTCAGGGAAACCAGAGCACCACCAACCTCCCTTACCTAAAGGGATTTGCAGGGCTTTTGGCAGTGAGTAGAATTATCTTGTTAAATTTTATAATATTTTGATGTCATTAATGTATTTGGCTGCAAAAATTTGTGTAGGCATGGTTTTTGGAGCATGTACCAATTCAAAAACCATTCAATGTTGAAGGGCCCCGAATAAATAAGTGGAGGAATATTCCTTCGCATATTAGTAGGGTGAGGGGCCTTGTCGATCGACTCTCGTCTGAAGAGGTAATTATTCTTAAATGTGATCTATCTGAGTTAGATAGAGAGGTAGTAACATTTGTGTACTTCGTAATTGACAGGTTATTGTTGAATTAATTCCTACCCTACATGAGAACACATTGTTTGAGAACCTTGATATCGGTGATGACATACCACGGCCAATGGAGACATCAGAAGGAGATGTTAGGCTATGTGGTGAATGCATTCTTAAGGACAACCGAATCAAGGAGCTAACAGAGGAGAATATATGTTTGAATGAAAGGGTTAAGGAATAACTTTCAATTATTGAAAAAAAAGGCATGGAGGGTTAAGAAAGCTATCCTGTAGTCGATCCTCTTTCTGATCCAGTATCTTGTACACCTAGGAGAGGACGTGACCGAACTCGGTATGATTACAGGGATACTCCAATTGACAGTCCAGTATGACACCAGCTTTTACCTAAGGGGAAGCGGGACAGGAAACAAATATCAATTGTTATGGACAAGGGAAAAAGGAAACTTAGTGAGGAGGATATGGATGAAGCAAGAGGAAACATTTACGATGTAATGGAAGTCATGTCTGAAGAAGACATAGAGGAGGAAACAAGAAGAACCTCCGAACTATACAAAACGAGGCAACAAGGCATTGATGTAAGTGTGTTAATTTCATTTAAAATACATCAATTGTATTGAATTTGGTCAATAATTAGTTTGGGCTAAATAAATTTTATTGATGTAGTTTGTGAAGAAATATTTTATGAATACAAAGAAGAAAAATAAAGATAAAGAAGTGGTCTACCTGATAAATAGATTGGAGAATCTAAAGTAAGTTACAAAATATTATAGTTTAGGTTAGTTTTTATATATTCTCTTATGTAATATATAATCATATCAATTTACATGGCAGGTTGGCAAATGAATTTATCTGGGAGGATGCACCCTTTGCTTTGAATTTGCATTCATTCTTACAAATCCTCAATGGAGAGGTTTTTACAAAAGGCGAGGTGATTGATGCCTTTTGTAAAATTTTATTTAGGGGAGCATCCGCATGTGGTAGGCCATACAACAAGTCAATATATTGTTCAACCTTCTTCACAGTAAGTGATGTATATTAATTAAACAGATATATTGTACAAGATCTAATATTATGATATGGGTATTATTAATTTTGTGAATGCATATTTGTAGGCATCAATCAGATCGTCAAGAAAGATTTCCCTGCAACTTGTACACCACCATTCAATTTTTACAGAAGATTTTATACTCTTTTAGGTTTTTTACTTAGTGAAAAAAATAATATTTTCCTATAATTAAATAAACTTGTACCATGCTTCAAATTTATTTAAATTTTTAATACATTTTATTTATATATTTATATATTATGGAAAATATGATGCCGGACATTTTACATCGAAGCATCTCAAATATTTTTCAATATGAAATTTTTATTTATTTATTATTATAATATAATATCTAAATCTTAAAAATAAGATTTTATTGACTTAATTATTTATTTTAAAAAAATTAAATAAAAACACTACGCATGCATCCAACTTCATTGTATTTATGTTTTTGTCAATTTGAAATTTTTATATATTTATTATTATTATATAAAGTCTAAATCCTAAAAATAAAATTTTATTGACTTAATTATTTAATTAAAAAAATTAAATAAAAGCACTATTGTTGCATGCGTCCAATTATTTAATTGGTAATATTATGTGAGTTGTTTTTAATTAAAACCTGAGTTTAATTTCTTAAAAACCTAAGTTTGTGCAACTCCTTGTCCAAATTGCGCCGCTACCTTTACCTCTCTCAACTTCTTCCTCTCCTTCACAGGTGAAGTTGTCGGTCTTGTTCAAGCAATCACACAATTTTGTCCTCCTGCCGTTAGTCATTTTATTTCATCCGTTACGAGCAACCAACAGTGCAGCCCCGCTGTTCCAAAGATAGATTTGTAATTTTGCTGCTACCCGACGCTAAACGACCACAGCCACCAGTCCCAGGTTTTTCCCTTACCACGGTTTATCTCCATTCATCTCTCTTTAATTCATTATTTTTTCCCTTGCTACTTTTTTTCTCCATTCATTGTTCTTCCCTTCCCACGTTTTTTCTCCTTTCATCTCTCTTTAATTCATTGATTTTTTTATGACATCTACTAGGTTATGTATTTGCTCTCACTACAAGAAAATTACTTTTCCGCAGCGCGTTATTAATAGCGTACATTAAAAGCATGCTGTTAATAGTATTATTAACGATGTGCATATTGATGTGCGCTGTTAATACCATAAACAATTTTAAAAGAAGAAGCATCAACGACGTACATTAAAAGTAAGTTGTTAATATTATTATTAACAACATATTAACATACACTGTAAATAAATAATAACAATGACATCATGCAAAAATTGGTACGCTGTTCATGCATCTATTTATTATATGTGATACACTACAAATAAAACTACAAATAATACTACAAATAATCACTATTTTATTATTTTTAATATTTTCTATTTTCCTTATTTTTTACTTATTTTTTGTTTTTCCAAATTCTGTTTTAAAATATGCTTATTTCACTATTTTTCTTTTTCTTTTCTATTTTCCTTATTTTCACTATTTTACTACAATTATGCTTCTTCTTTTAAAATTATTCTGTTTTTTTCCCAAAACCCTCGCCGCCTTCTTTCGTTCCCAACACGCTCGCGCGGCTCAACTCATCGCCGCAAAAGCGTCCGCAAACCTACCGCCGCCGCCCCATCTCGTCTACCATTGCTGGCCCAAAACCTAGTCCTCCAATTCCCGCCGCCCCAACTCGTCTACCATCGCCGGCCCAAAACCTAGTCCTCCAATTGCCACCGCCCTTGCCGTCGTCGATCTGCGGCGCCGCCGCCGTTCCATCGCCTGGTGTCCTTGTATTCTTCCTCGAGGAGTTAACTTTTTTTTTGAGGTAGATCGTTCTCCCGATTCTCGTCGATGGTTTGTTAGAAATTCCTCTTCTCGTCAAACAATTCTTTTGAGGGAATTCAGAGGTTTCTTTTAGCAGTCTTCTTAGTTCCCCCCTTTTTCTCACTTTGTGCTGTTCCTATTACTTTCGGTTTCGTACAATACGCCCTCACAAACTCTATTTAACGGGTTGAGATTCAAATAAATAATTAGATTATGCAGATATGGTGGCCCAATCGTTTCCTAGGTTACAATACAACTTCCTTAGACATCGTATGCGTGCTCATTGTTTCAATATTTACCAAGCATTAGCGTAAGTCTACTTTTAAGCATGTTCTTGAAAGTGAAAATGCTCATGAGCTGGAAATTTTTTATATTAATACTTCTAATTATTCTGGTACTGTGGGCTTTATATGTTTAATCAATATAGAAGTTTATCTTGGGGGAAAATGTTTTGTTATCTGATTGCTGTGGTGCATTTTGTCTTCTTTTTGCTGCCAAATTAAAGATTTTTTTTAAAAAAATATACAAACGCATCAAGTACGGAAAAGAAGGTCCCGAGTAGTCCAGGTTTCTTTTCGTTCTTGTTAGATCTGATTTGTTCATACCTTGAAGTGTTCCTATATCATTGATTGAATTTAGTCAAAGTCTTCTTAGAGGAGGTATATAATTGTAATTATTTTTGGCTTTCGTGATCTTGTGGCTGTTTGTGTGGTTAAACTCATGATAACTAGAATCCTTACAAATTTAGTTGCTCATCCTACACTTCCATTCAATATTTTGGAATCTTTCTGAATATGTAGCTGTTTTGTCAATCTCAAATCTTATATTAAAGGCATGGTTATGAGCAATTGATATTTTTCCATCTTACAGACAAGTACACTACTCATCCTTTTTTTAATATCTATTTTATTTGCCAAATAGCTTGTCCATGTTGATCTGTAGAGTGAGCTACATGAAACGTGCTAAATATTTCCTTGTCCATGTTGATCTTTTAAATTATTGTATTTAATTATTGTATTTAATAATTGTTATGAAGGATGTTCATGCCTTACCAACCGGTGATCGTCTAATTCTAAAATTTAATGAAAGAGGTCAACCGTATGGTGAAATGCAACCAACACTTGCCAATTTTGTCGGCACCATTGCTCGAAATGGAAATGTGTTGCCCCTTAGTTTTTTGGATTGGAGAAAAATGACGAAGAATTGTTTGGATGATGCATGGAGACATGTAACAGTAAGTTGATAAATGTCATATTTTAATATTGAATTTAAAACATTATTATCATAATTTATTTAATATTTACAGGTACGTTTTGATATCCCTGATCAACATAGAACTAGGGTGATGCAAATGATGGGAGGTTCATGGAGGCGTGTGGAAGGCTGAAATTAAGGCTACTTCTTATGATCCAAATATTCCATTAAATGAACTTATACGTATCCGTCCCATTCTCCATAATCTCACATAAGATGTTTGGGAAATTTTATGTCGTTATTGGAAGTCTAATGAGGTAGTTCTTGTATTGATTAATTTTTATATATTGTTATGCATAAATTTGTTGCAATTTTTTTTTGTTTCAGAGGATATCAAAAATAAATCGAGAAAATGGGAGTAAAAACGAGGGATTCATGCACAAGGACGAACAAATATTCCCTCATTGGAAGACAAATTTGTATGTATTTATTTGATCAATTTGTTATGTTAATATCAATTTGTATGTATTCGAGCTATTATTATTTGCATATTCAATCTAAAATGATTTTTTTTATACTTAAATTCAGGAAAATGGTAGAAAGCCAACTCGCATTGAACTATTTCATCTCAGTCGACAAAGTAAAAAAAAAGGAGGTGGTCTTGTTGATGATGAAGCAATAAGAGTTGAGGTAATAATTGTTTTAACTTTTCGAAATAACTTTTCAATATGCTATTTATTTTATTGACACAATTTTTGTGTTAGGATGAATTAAATAGAGTTGTGCAACGTCATCTCTGAGACAAGCCTGAGGGAACGCAAATAACAGAAGTACACGAAGATGCATTTCGGTATCCATTTAGAATTTCATTTTTATTAAAATTACTAAATATTATACAATATTAATTATATATTTTTTATTCAGGGAGGTATTTGGGTCAGAGCATTCTGGTCGTGTTCGATGTTTAGGAGTTGGTGTATTATCTAGCCAAGTTTTCCCAGAGCAATGTAATCGAAGAATAATTTTTAGACAAGATAATCTTCCTACTTCTGATGTTAATGATAAGTTGCGAGAAATGGAAGAAAAAATGAAAAATATGGAAGCACAGAGACAGGCAGAAATGGAGCGGATGAGGCAGATGCATGAACAACAGAGTCAAAATTTTAGCAATGCCATCCAAAGTATGATATCTGGAATTGCTGGGGGATCTCGTGAGCCTGAATTATTACCTACACAGGTAGTCACATATTGCATACTAATGTTCAAAAATGCTTATATAGAAGTATGATATATTAAATTAAATTTATTTTTCAGATGACAACAATCTTGGCAGATGTTATGCGGCAACATAGAAGCTCTCCATCAAATGCACATGAAAGTGGTCATAGATCTCCTCCAGTATCAGAGCTAGATAAAGATTAGATAGAATTTTGAAAAAAAAGTATTTGTCTGATGTTAGTACTTTTAGTAACTATTAAATTTGGAACATTATGACTGTTATTTTATATTAGCATTTGGAGTACTCTTATTATTGTTTTGGAGGATAATTGTTTAATAATGTTATATATTGGTTTGGTGGATTGAAATATTAAATATCATGGTTTGAACATTTAAAACTTTAATAGCGTTTTGATGTGCTCCTATTCCTATATTTAGGAGCGGTTTAAAACCGATCCTTAATTTTTAGTATTAATAGCATTTTGAAATCACTCTTATATCCATGATGTATAGAAGCGGTTTAAAACCATTCTAACACCTATAGGGTTTTGCAGCGGTTTGAACAGCTCCTAAATTTATAACTACAGAAGCGATCTGAAACCGTTGTTATATGTATAATGTGTAAAATCGGTTTCAAACCGTACCTACAAAGTAAAAATAAGAGCGGTTTTATAAGTTTTACCAACGGTTAAGAAAACCGCTACCATAAGATATAGGGACGACAATAAGAGGAGCGGTTTTCAAAGCGTTGGTAAAAGTGTAGGAGTGGTTGATAACCGCTCTTTAAAGTCAAAAAAACCACTCCTATATGGGTGTTTTTTTTGTAGTGTGATGGCCCTCCCATATCTGGATTTCTGAAAATCCATTATCAGTAGTTTGGGTTGAGGTTGGAGAATGTAGATTAGGTGTCCGAAACATCAAATTATAATTTTTTCCAAACCTATAGGTTTAGTTTAGTTTCATCAGTGGATTTTGCTCAAAACAATGCATAACCCAACAGTGACAGAATATATCATCCTATAGGTTTTCCTATATCTGATTTATATAATATATATTGTTGATTAGATTATATAATGATTTTTAGAATAATAATCTATATTTACCTACAAGATGTGACAGAATAGATCATTTGGCACACAACAGTGCAGCAACTGGCACACAACAGTGCATTATCAGTTATTATATCTGACCGTATCACTTGGCACACAATAGTGCAACAACTGGATTTGAATAAACATCACCCAATTGTTTTGTTTTTGTTGACAATATATTATATAGAATAACAACATCTACATAATCATAACAACATCCACATAAGGAGATTTTTCCATACAAATGGATGTCAATCAACAGCAATGGATTTTTACATCACCAATACAGTTTTCAGATTATCTCAAGTTTTACAAAACATGTCTCTCAGAATATTAACTGTCAGCTCAAATCTGATTCTACTCATGTCTCCTTGTTTGAAATCCATCTTCTCATCATATAGGAGACATCGAACATATTGCATGACAAAGAAGGCACAGTCCACGCTGAAATTAATAAACACTTTTTTAGATTTCAATAAGTGGGTTTATAAAATACTTTCTTATTTTAAAAAATAAGAAAGTTCTTCCTCATTTAGTTACCTATGTTCTTGTTGGGGACATTTTTGTCTGACGGAGGGCCATTTGTCCAAGGGATGATGACTTTGTAGATACGGATGATGACTTTGTCCATTATCAGTAGTTAGGGATTAGGTTCTAGAAAGTATTTTAGGTGTCAGAAACATCAAATTATAATTTTTTCCAAACCTATAGGTGTAGCTTAGTTCCATCAGTGGGTTTTGAGCAAAACCCACTGATGGACCTCCCATATCTGGATTTCTGAAAATCCATTATCAGTAGTTTGGGTTTAGGTTCTAGAAAGTATTTTAGGTGTGAGAAACATCAAATTATAATTTTTTCCAAACCTATAGGTGTAGCTTAGTTCCATCAGTGGGTTTTGAGCAAAACCCACTGATGGACCTCCCATATCTGGATTTCTGAAAATCCATTATCAGTAGTTAGGGTTTAGGTTCTAGAAAGTATTTTAGGTGTCAGAAACATCAAATTATAATTTTTTCCAAACCTATAGGTGTAGTTTAGTTCCATCAGTGGGTTTTGAGCAAAACCCACTGATGGACCTCCCATATCTGGATTTCTGAAAATCCATTATCAGTAGTTAGGGATTAGGTTCTAGAAAGTATTTTAGGTGTCAGAAACATCAAATTATAATTTTTTCCAAACCTATAGGTGTAGCTTAGTTCCATCAGTGGGTTTTGAGCAAAACCCACTGATGGACCTCCTATATCTGGATTTCTGAAAACCCACAAATGGACCTCCCATATCTGGATTTCTACAAAACCATTATCAGTATTTAGGGGTGAGGTTGGAGAGAGTTTCAGGCCCACCTTGGGCCTGAAATAAAGTTATTTCAGGCCCGACGTGGGCCTAAAATTATAATTTGAGGTTTGTAACACCTCAACTCCACTGAAGGACCCATTGATGAGGTTGGAGAAAGTATTTTAGTTGTCGACAACATCAAATTATAATTTTTTCCAAACCTATAGGTGTAATTTAGTTCCATCAGTGGGTTTTGAGCAAAACCCACTGATGGACATCCCATATCTGGATTAATGAAAAAAAAATTATCAACAGTTAGGGATCAAGTTGGAGAAAGTATTTTAAGTGTCGGAAACCTCAAATTATAATTTTCTCCAAAGTATAGGTGTAGTTTAGTTCCATCAGTGGGTTTTGAGCAAAACCCACTGATGGACCTCCCATATCTGGATTTCTGAAAATCCATTATCAGTAGTTAGGGTTGAGGTTCTAGAAAGTATTTTAGGTGTCGAAAACCTCAAATTATAAATTTTTCCAAAGCTATAGGGCTAGTTTAGTTGCATCAGTGGGTTTTGAGCAAAACCCACTGATGGACCTCCCATATCTGGATTTCTGAAAATCCATTATCAGTAGTTTGGGTTGAGGTTGGAGAATGTAGATTAAGTGTCCGAAACATCAAATTATAATTTTTTCAAAACCTATAGGTTTAGTTTAGTTCCATCAGTGGGTTTTGCTCAAACCCTAAACCCTAAACCCTAAACCGAGGGTACGAATATGTATATAATATCATCCTACTTTTTTTATTTTAAATTTATAATCATATAATATTATTATACTTAAATTTAACTAAAAGATAATATGGTAAAATATTATATTATGTCTTAGTCTATTACCTCTAAATAAATAAGATTTTATTTGATTACCTAAATTAAACCAAACAATATATTATGTTTCATTCTCCATTAACTTCGTTATATTATTACTTGATAATCATGTAGTTAAACGCACCTAATTATATTTATATTATCTTCCTTATATTATTATTTGATAATCACATAGTTAAACGCACCTAATTATATTTATATAAGGATGACTGTATTATACTAACTTCCAAAAAAAACACAATTAAAAATCAATTAAAAAATGTTAAAAAAACATATTTATCTGAATGTCAAAAACATACTCCTAGTTTTTTAAAAATTAAAAAGTGCTTTATTATACTTTTCGTATTTAAAATAATTTTATTTTAATATTATCGTAGCATTTATTATAACAGTTGTTGACAACTGGAATCTCTAAGCTACTCACTGCCTAATTAACAATCTCCACGCATTAATTTACATTGCGAGCTCGATTTTGGACGAGGCCATGCGGTGGGCTCTGCAGTCGATCGAGCGAGGGCATGACTCCATGGACTTGCCTTAACCACGGCCATGATGTCTTCATGCCAGCCCCAAGCTACGTGTCAACCCATCAACTAAAGCTATTAAAGTTGATTGGGATCGGGTGGTCATAAATACGCTAATAACATAATAATTATAATAATTATTATTATTATTATTGTGGCTGTGGATGCGATCCGACTAAATTGATCCATAATGGATTGGTATCTACTTTTATAATGAAATCGGAATAGGAGGACTAGAATCGTACAGGTATTGATGGAATTCACACGATATTATGTGACAAATGATCTACTTCGATGGGCAACTGCATCGTCGGCTGAACCACAAACAACATCTTCATGGGCGATGCCGACGACTCGTGGAGGGGGATCGATATAAACTTGAGCATCATTAATCCCCCTAGTAGGAACCGTCTCCAACAGCCATCACAAGGAATGAATTGGAGAAATATTTAGGAGGCGTTTGGTTTATATTTTTCAGTCTGTTTTTCATTTTTATTTTCTATAGAAAATACGATTTTCTAGAAAACATGTTTGATTTGCATTTTTCAACTTTGTTTTCCAGAAAAAAGCATAGCGTTTTCTGGAAAACCGGAGAATGAAAAAAAGTTATTTTCCAGAAAATTAAAAAATACGATTTTCTGGAAAATGAAAATGAAAAATGACATAAACCAAACGCCCCCTTATTTTCCTTTTGATATTGGGGATGTATTTAGAGGTTCTCATGTGGCAGCGTATCAACCAAGAAGTTGCCACTTGGCTGCATGTAGTGACGAAAAGAGGATTAAGGACTTGAGCACAAGGCTCGCTAGGTTAAGAAGGTGCTCGCTTGGACACCACTCAGGGTCCTCCCCATAGCCCACTCGGTAAATTGGTCTCAAACACCACTCAGGATTCAACACGTACGCAGCTCGCTCAAGAGACTATCACTCGGGGGAGTCTAAGTATGGCTCAGTGGACCGCGTGGAGTTCATGGGGACATGATTAACAATGTCTAAGCGGAATATGATTAACATTGACCGGACGGCAATAGTTGTCCTAAGGATAAATATTTAGGTGCATCCTTTCGCGAATAATATTAGTAGAGGGATGTTGAACATTTATCATTAATAAGATAATTAATACCTTTTAAGACGCCACCAATATATAAAAAAGCAGCATTAATGATAAGGAGAAGATGAGAACATACACGAGTAAACCTCCAATAATAATCTCTAATAATTGATAATAATGACAGTCATAAAGGAGATATTAATATCATTAATGACTGTAGCAAATGAAAGATCATAGATAAAGAGTATAAAAGGAGTCTAGGAACACTATGAAAAGATCTATATAATTTTCTAAATTCATCTCTCTATTCTGTCAACTTCTCTTTCCTAATTTATGACTTAAGCATCAGAGTCGCAATTATCGGGATCCTTTCCGATATCATTCTAACATTCTTTTCATATAAATTTGGATCTAAGGTCGTAGTTATCTCGCCGACTCTAATTCAATAGAAAGTTTACATAACCAGGTGTTATTTCTGTCAACACAATCGATTTCCGGAATAACGTGCCTTGTGATATTGTTGGTGAATGTGCTCCTCTATTTCCACCTAACTAAAAAATGCACCATATGAATCGCAACGTTCTAAGCATCTAGTTAGTTGAACTTGTTCATTAGTATAATTAAGTTTGTTGGTAAATGTGCTCCTCTAATTAGTTTGATTGTATTCTCAAGAGTTATATACTAAAGCTTTCAGAGAAAAAATTGTTAATCTAAGTATGAAATTGTGAACGAATTTACGAAATTATAAAAATGGTAAACACATACAGTGATTCTCGCTCGTCCTTCGTTTTTCTTCGCGCTTGTCGACGGAAGAATGATCACGGGTCGAAAAGTTCTTCAGCTTTCACAAATCAAATCCCACTACCTATGGATGATCTCCTCCTCTTAGAGATTTTTTTTTGCTCTTGTTTTCTCTTACACTTGAATGAAGCCCTTACCCCCTTTTTATATAGGAGAGCAAAGGGGTGTAGAAGGAGTGGAGAGGGAGGGGCAACGTATGCCCACTCCCTGACAACGTGTGCAGTTACTGCACACGTTGTCCACTTTTGACAAAAATACTGCCAGTGTAGTTAGATCACTTTTTTTTTGTGTAATCAATATAAAAATAATTCATTTGAATCATCCCTTTATAGGAATGATCCACAACAACATTGAACATTCGGAAGAAGGATTAATTTTTTTTGCATAGAAGAATATATAATCCATAATAGAGTTGTTGTTCTTAACTTCTAGAGTTCATAACAACTTTGCAGCCACTTAATTACCTCCATTAGGATCAAACTTTTAGAGGAATGGCTAATGTTTGTGCCTTGCACCAATTTTGTATACAATGGATTATACTTTTTAATTATAACCTTCTTCCTTCTAGGTTTTCCAAGCATTGCCTATTTTCTTTATCTTCTTAATTATTCTTTAGAAATAATAGTCAAAGGCTATCCTCTGATCGAGATCCTACCTACGAAGGGGAAGAGAGATCCATAGATCGTAGGGACAAAGGATAGAATTGTAAGAACCAAAAAATAAATTAAAATACCTATCTTGAACAAAAAAAATTTACCCTGAATCAATATATTGAATTTTAGATACAGTATCATTAAATATTTTTCTTATAACAAAAAAATTTCGGTATGATATATGGTTTTATGAAAAATTTGATATACCGAACCGTCTTAATAATAATTTAATTAAAAATGTTATATAATAATATTTAATCAATTTTAATTAAATTAGATATATTTGGATAAAAATAGATCTTAGATTGCAAAAGAAAAGATATTATGAATTTTGTATTATTTAATTAGTTAATTGAGATAGGCCAGTGAAGTTTAAAATTACTAAATTAATTTTGTATTATTTAATTAGTTAATTGAGTTAGGCAAGTGGAGTTTAAAATAAATTAAATCGGTGGTTAAATTATTAGTCAAATTAAAGTTAGTCTTTTAGGTTGAACTTAGTTGACATTTAGATTGAGAGTTTGGTTTATTTAAATTCGAGTTTGTTATTTGTTTAATTTTTTTTATATTTATGCTTATTTAGTTGGTTAATAACTTTAATATTATAAATTTATATATTTGTTTTAATATCTGGTTTAAGTTTGATAAAAACTTTATTAATAAACACGAATTCTTAATTTGGGTTATGGATGTTATTCATTAATAATTCATAAATTTTTCCATGAATATATATAAATTAAGTATATATATGTTCATTTAATTTATAAGTTATTATAATTTATTTATTCAATTGATATTATGCATATTAAATAAATAGAAATAAACTCATATAGAATATTAAACTCTTACCGAGCTAAATATTAAATTATTATATCAATATTTAATTCATTTACTACTCTAATAAGTTAGAGTATTTAGTTATAAAATTAAATCAATTTTGATTCATATAATAATTTGCAAGCTGTGTTACACTCAAGCAATCAAAATTACAAATGATTAACTATAATATTTAAATCTAATAAATCATTAATACATGTATTTTTTTTAATAAACTCAATAATTATTAAATAGTTTTTATTTTATTTTTTAGCGGAAACTTTATTATTCTCATTTTTATTTCAGAATATATATATATATATATTGTCTATTAAAAGGCCGTGGGCTTAGTAATGAAAAGATCAACTGGGCTTCTATTCGAGATTTCGGAAGCCCAAACCAATATATTAGGGTTTAGAGCATCGCCGCTCGCTTTGTCTCTGAGAAACGAAGATAGAGGAGCAGAAGGCGAGATCAAGATGAGCCGGAGCCTGGGGATTCCGGTGAAGCTGCTCCATGAGGCGGCGGGTCATATCGTGACGGTGGAGCTCAAGAGCGGCGAGCTCTACCGGGGGACCATGATCGAGTGCGAGGACAACTGGAACTGCCAGCTCGAAAGCATCACCTACACCGCCAAGGTCCTCACTTTTCTCTCTTTCTCTCGGCTTTGCTTCTTTTCCCATCCTAAAAAAAAGAAATTGGGGCTGTGATGTTTTACATCTGTCGTTTGATATCGTAGACTGTTCTACTGTTCACTCCTTCAATTTATCGTTACTTTTTATTGATAGGATGGGAAAGTATCACAACTCGAGCATGTTTTCATCCGAGGCAGCAAAGTAAGGTAAATCTCTAGATTTGTTGCTGCTATCATCTTTCTTTTTCTCGTTTTGGTGGGATCATTTGGTTAATACTGTATAATACAGGTTTATGGTCATCCCTGATATGCTGAAGAATGCACCAATGTTCAAGCGTTTGGATGCGAGAATTAAAGTAGGATATTTCATGTCCTCTTTGTTTGAGTTTCTGTTCTTCTCCACTGAGTCTGAGTTTGTATGCTATCTTTGTTAAGGGAAAGGGATCAGCTCTTGGAGTCGGCCGTGGTCGTGCTGTTGCCATGCGTGCTAGGGTGAGTATTTCAATTTTCAATAAAACAAGAAATATGTATTATTATTTTTCTAAGTATAGACTTGCACAAGTTGAGAAGGAAATATGTTTTGTTAATGAGATACATGTAAACCATGCCCCTATTGGATACTCACATCAGAGGAGTAACATTGCAGGCAAATTGGCATATCGATAGATGCTACATTGCAAGTTCTAGTCAATAAAACATCCTACTAAGCTTTTGTAACTGCAAGATTGAACCATCTGCTGTACCATTGGATAGAATGCTTTTTAAGCATGTGATTTGAATCGATGATGTTAAAGAACAGTTGAATATCACTATAGTAGTCCTAACTCAATTCTCTAGAAGGTATAGAATTAATGTTGTAGCAGGTATAGCAGCTGGCATAAGAAAAGCCAGATGGCAAAGTTTCAAGTGAACCTTTAGGAAGCACTTGTCTCACTCTTTTGATGGTTGCTTGATTTTTGACATTAGTCAGCACTGATATACAGATTGTTTTTTTTTAAACTTTTTGCACATTTAGTTGATGCTTTTTTGATATGCCATTTACTTGAGATGACTGTATTCCGATGATACTTTTTTGTTCTATTGATCTTGTCTTTGCAAAATGTTGGTGTTGGATAATGGGGGTCCTTTAATGCAATGTTCTCCAAGATAAGTTGTGGTTGTGCTGTTGGCACAAAATTTGTTTGCACAAAAACAATTCATCTTTTTCCCCTAATATTGTGCTTCACGTATGGAAATAAGAGAGATAAGTAAAAGATAAACAAGATGACCATTTTCTCTAGTTTATTTGGAAGAAATAGAGAAGAGAAAGGAATTTAACTCCATCCGTTTTCTCTATTTCATTTTGATCCTAATTGGGTGGAAATGAGCCGGTGGAAACTTCAAATTTCACGAACACAGTCTGTATTCTTGATGTTTTCTTCCGTCATCCTTCTTTTTAAACTCTTTTTATAATTGATGTTCTAGTTTAATTCATTTTTTCTATTTGTTCTGTTTTACATTCTTTGTTCTATTTGTTATTTTCACCCTACTCTTTCTTGCCGATCATCATGATATTATCTGTTTGTTGCAACCTGTATATCTTTGCACTGCAATAATTTATTGCTCCATAGTAATTCATCATCTTCTGGTTTAGTTTTCGTATTTGCTCGTTGCCGCTATCAAAGATGCGAACATGTTACAAGATGAAACCGACATAGTAAAAGATGACATTTATGTTCGACTCTGAGTTGAAAATTTGAACAAAATTATTGTTGTCATTATGTGTTGTGGATTTTGACTACCTTCGTTTAATTACTGAATTGCATTTGCTTATGTTATGTTCAATGCATCAGTGATTCAAGATTCAGTTGCCCTTTTACTTGCTCCTTCACTTATTTTCAAGAATCAACTTTGGCATTTCCTGTTTTAGGCACAAGCTGCCGGCCGGGGCGGTCCACTTGGTAGAGGCGTCCCTCCGATCAGAAGGTAGTGAAGGTCATCAACTGCCACTTCCATGTAGAGGGGTGTCCTCATGTCATTTGCAAGGATTTTTGGTGTTCAAGCTCTCAATCCTCTTGTGATCTTCCATAACCCGTGTAGTTTAATGAAACTGGTGTATCCTGGAACCATTTATCTTTTCTACAAGAACTAGTGAGTTAATTTCGGTTGACAGTGAGTGCTACTTATGTTAGATTATGTTGTGATTTATGTCTAAATTATTATTATTCCGTTTTATATATTTGTGTATGGAATTTGGGTTGTTGCCCTCATGCTTAGCTTATAATTTTATTTTTGATACACATTTTTGAAGAAACGACTCCCTCATGATTTCATTTTATATATGTGTAAGGTATTGACAATTTATGTGAATCATTTATTCACTTCCTTTAATCGTATCAATATAGCCCTCAAGCACGGTGTTGCGGTAAGGTATTTGGAGGCTTCACAAAACATCATGGTTTAATATCCTGTTGGGGCATGTAACAAGGTTATTAATCGATGGAATGCAGTTATATAGTGGGGGAGGGCTATTAGGTATATCGATGGAAGGTTTCGGAGCGGCTGGCTAAGAAGCTGAGGAGGAAGGCTAAGAAGACAGACAGACGGACGGAGAAGGAGCGACCTGCGAGTGCTGTCTCTGTCTTTATGTAAGTTTTATTTTCGGAGTTTGATTTTTATGCTGATTATTATTGCAGACAACGATTGCCAGGGAAGAAGAGTGAGTTCAGGGAAGAATTAGTAATGTTTTTTTTTAATCTGAAATTCCTTTCTGTGTTCCAGGATAAAGCACCTTATGTTGCCATCTAAAGCTTCTAAATTGAAGAGGGAGTGGAGTGCACCAAGAAATTAGCTATGTGCAATAAGAATTAGGTTAGGTTTATCATCTCGCAAGTCACTTGTTTTCGATCAATTTGATAAACAGTCGGGTGGTCGGGGAATTCCGGTGGATCATTGTTGACGTTGTGCACTGCGACTGACATAAATCCTTTTGATTTCAAGTATCATTGTTGACGTTGTTGTCTACATCATTTATGATTTATGATAAGGTAGAATTTGTATAAGCATGGCCAAATATTTCTGAGAGATTCATGGTCGATCACTCCTTGGTTCCTTATCAAATTGATTAATGATTTTCTATCTAAGGTCCATAGTCACATACGACTCTATCTATGTCAAAGTCCCTCTATTTTATCGGATCTCCCAAATAAAATTTATTTAATTTTATTAATTTTTTGATATTATATATTACTTTTCTTCTTACGTGGCTTGGCTACGTTCCCCGTCTTTGAATGGTCCGACCCAAGGCCAAGGCAAGGGCACCTTGCCACCCAATACGAGGGTTAAGACTCCAAGTCAGGTGCCAACCTAGCTATTAAACTTCTCTGCAAACAAAACACTAGGCGTACGGTACGGAAGATACCTATCCGGCCGACCTTCTTCCCACTGTCGGTCACACACAAATCGAGTCCGGCCGGCCTCTTCAAATCTCGATCGCTCCTCGGTCCGTCGCCTTAACTCCCATCCGCGCCATCGGAAGTATCGCTTCCTCAGCTTCAATGGGCCGCTGACGGGAATTCAACACAGTATGACTGTAGGCGGCGCTCAAAGAGGAAAGACCGCCAACAAAGTACAGTAGTGGGAGCAGTGCAGTTTAATTAATTTTCCAATCTCGATCGCTCCTCGGTCCGTCGCCTGG
>JAGFNQ010003309.1:43179-154738 GCA_024364735.1 Boesenbergia rotunda
ATTCCTCTTATGCTGTGAATTATATTGCGGACATTCAGTAGATGAGTTTAAGATCCCAATCAAATACACAAACATGTATACTCAAATAGTGAATTATCATTTATTAAAATAAATGTTTACAATCATAAGGCGATTGCCTTAGGACACTTCTCTCATATCACTAACAAACTCCCACTTGGCCTAATGCCAATCGCTACGGTATCCAATACCACAGGCTCTAACATGACCCTCAAACTTGTTTTGAGGTAAGGCCTTAGTTAAAGGATCCGCTAAATTCCTTTCAGTGGAAATTTTCTCAATTTGTATATCATTCCTACTTATAATCTCTCTGATCAGATGATAGCGGCGAAGCACGTGTTTGGATCGCTGATGAGACCTTGGTTCCTTTGCTTGTGCAATAGCTCCATTGTTGTCGCAGTAAACCGGCACTGCTTCATCAATGGTTGGAACCACTCCAAGTTCGGAGACGAACTTCTTGATCCAGACTGCTTCCTTTGCTGCTTCCGAAGCTGCGATATATTCCGCTTCCGTGGTAGAATCCGCTACGGTGTCTTGTTTGGAACTTTTCCAACTTATTGCGCCTCCATTCAAAGTAAATACGTATCCAGACTGAGATTTGGAGTCATCCTTATCTGTCTGGAAACTGGCATCTGTATACCCACGTATTACCATATCTCCTTCTCCATATATTAGGAACACATCCTTAGTTCTTCTTAAGTACTTAAGGATTATTTTAACAGCCGCCCAATGATCCATTCCTGGATCCGACTGGTATCTGCTTGTGACGCTCAAAGCATACGATACATCAGGCCTTGTACATAACATAGCATACATTATAGATCCTATCGCGGATGCATAAGGAATCTTATTCATGCAAATCCTCTCGTCTTCTGTGCGCGGACACATAGACTTTGAAAGGTTGATCCCATGCCTGATGGGAAGGTAACCTTTCTTGGATTCCGACATGCTAAACCTTTTTAGCACTCAGTCTATATATGTAGACTGCGAAAGACCAAGCAACCGTTTTGATCTATCTCTATAGATTCTAATCCCAAGGATATAGGTTGCTTCTCCCAGGTCTTTCATGGAGAAAGTTTTGGACAACCAAATTTTAACTGTCTGTAAGACTGATATATCATTTCCTATAAGTAATATGTCATCGACATATTATACTAGGAATACGACTGCACTCCCACTAACCTTCTTGTACACACAAGGTTCGTCAGGATTTTGTGAGAAATCAAACTCTTTGATTGTCTCATCAAAACGGATGTTCCAGCTCCTAGATGCTTGCTTCAGTCCATATATGGATCGTCGAAGCTTGCATATTTTGGTTTTGTCAACCGATGTGAAACCTTCAGGTTGTATCATGTATACATCCTCAAGCAGGTTTCCATTAAGGAAAGCTGTTTTCACATCCATTTGCCATATCTCATAATCATAATGAGCTACTATGGGTAGGAGCATCCGAATGGATTTAAGCATAGCTACTGGCGAATAGGTTTCGTCATAATCAATTCCTTGTTTCTGACGATATCCCTTTGCCACTAATCTAGCCTTAAAGGTAACTACATTACCTTCCATGTCGGTTTTCTTCTTGAAAACCCACTTGCACCCCTATGGGCTTAATCCCTTCAGGTGGGTTAACCGATACTTGGTTTTCGTACATGGACTCCATTTCCGACTTCATGGCCTCAAGCCATTTGTCCCTTTCTGAACTTTTCAGAACATCTTCATAACTGATAGGTTCGTCATCGCTTATGAGTAACACGTCGTCAGATTCACTTACGAGAAATCCGTATCTCTCTGGAATATTGCGTGTCCTATCAGATCTACGAAGAGGTGGTGTAGTTTTAGGTTCAACTGATAGCTCATCATTATGAGTTATTGGTTGTGGGTCTAGACTAGGTGTCTCTATAATGTCTATTGGAGTTTCTTGAACTTCATCAAGTTCAATGTCACTCCCACTGTTTTCTTGTAAAAGAAATTCCTTTTCCAGAAATACAGCATGCCTTGAAATAAACACCTTTTGTTCCAAGGGATGATAGAATTGGTAACCCTTCGTTTCCTTAGGGTATCCAATAAATAGACATTTATCAGACTTAGCATCCAATTTGTCTGATACAATCCGCTTCACATAAGCAGGACAACCTCATATCTTAAGGTGAGTTAAGTGGAGTTTCTTACTGTTCCATGTCTCATATGGAGTAGTAGAGACTACCTTGGTCGGGACTCTGTTTAGCAAGTAAACAACTGTCTTAAATGCATAGCCCCAAAAGGATTTTGGAAGAGTTGCATGATTCATCATCAACCTAACCATGTCCATCAAGGTTCGGTTGCGCCTCTCAGATACACCATTATGCTGTGGTGTATATGGCGGAGTCCATTGGGACAATATCCCATTGTCCCTAAGAAAATCTTGAAACTCTTGACTCAAGTATTCACCACCCCGATCGGATCGAAGTATCTTAATACTTTTGCCAAGCTGTTTCTCTACTTCATTTCTGAACTCTTTGAATTTCTCAAAGGCTTCAGATTTGTGTTTCATCAAGAACACGTACCCGAATCGTGAGTGATCATCGTTAAAGGTGATGAAGTAGCTATAGCCTCCTTGTGCAAGAGTTGACATTGGTCCACATACATCAGTATGTATTAGACCAAGCAATTCTCCCACTGGATTACCTTTTCCGGAAAAGGGTAATTTGGTCATCTTGCCTTTTAAGCATGATTCGCATGTATCAAATGAACCGGGTTCAAATGATTCCAAAATTCCACATCGGTGTAATTCGGTCATGCGTTTCTTACTTACATGGCCAAGACGACAATGCCAAGTGTAGGAGTCCATTCGATTATTTATTCGAGCACGTTTGTTGCTAACTTCGATATTGAAAACGTCACTGGATAAATCTAACGTGTAGATATCATTGCACAAAGTTCCATTCCCATAAAGAACGCCATTTAAAGTTATGTAACAACAATTGTTACTAAAAGTTAAATGATAACCCTTTTCATTCAAACATGAAATAGATACAATGTTCTTTATTAACGAAGGAACAAAATAACAATTATCCAATTCTAAGACACGTCCAGTCGGGAGCTTTAGCAAATATGTTCCGATGGCAACAGCAGCAATCTTTGCTCCATTTCCAACTCGCAAATCCGCTTCTCCCCTGACGAGTCTTCTTCTATTCCTTAGCCCCTGTATGTCATTACATATATGTGAGCTACACCCAGTATCAAGTACCCAGGTATTTGAGGAAATAGAGTGACATTCAATAACGAAGATACCTGAAGAGGATGGGGCATCAGATGCCTTATTCTTCAAGGACTCAAGATAAACCTTGCAGTTTCTTCGCCAGTGACCCTCCTTGCCACAATGATGGCAAGTTCCTTTTGGTTTCTTATCAGTCTTTTTGGCCTTTTTCTTCTTTCCTTTATTCTGTTCTTTGGTCTTCCTCTTAGAACCTTTCTTCGAGGAACCAACTAACAATACCACCTTTTGATCCGGCTTTACAGAAGGCTCTACAGTCTTCAGCAGGTTGAGCAACTCGGGAATGGTGGTCTCTAGTTTGTTCATCCGATAGTTCATCATAAATTGTGAATAACTTTTGGGCAAACAATTCAGAATTAAGTCAATACTTAGTTCATGATCCATTGCAAAACCGAGTGTGTTCAGTCGCTCAATGTACCCTAACATCTTTAACACAAACTGCGAGGCAGAAGTGCCTTCCTGCATCTTAGTGGTGAAGAGGAGTCTGGAGACTTCGAACCTTTCAGATCTCGCCTGCTCTTCAAACAACTCATGAAGATGGAAGATGATGGTATAAGCATCCATATGCTCATGCTGCTTTTGCAGCTCAGGTATCATAGAGGCTAGCATGATGCAACTCGCAAGTTCAGAATCGGTCACATGTTTCTGATAGGCCACTAGCTGGTCTGGAGTTGCACCTTCTGGAGGCTGGTTAGGAAGTTGATCTTCAAGGACATAAGCAAGCTTCTCTGCCTTGAGGACTATCCTCAGGTTTCGAAGCCAGTCCATAAAGTTCGACCCGGTCAGTTTGTTGGTGTCCAAGATGGAACGCAAATTCAGAGAAGACATGATCGAGTGATTAACCTAGAAATACAAATTGAGCTTATGTGAGAAGAATGATTAAAGAATGTATCATTATACATAAATAAAATCCTATTTATTTTTCAAATTGAATAACCCTTTGTATCAATTCGGGAGATCGTAGGAATATCTCCAAATAGGTTGATATCTAACCATAGATAAGAACAACCATGGCTGTGGCCATCAAGTCATTCTTAGCTATGAAGGTAGGTAATTATACCGATTACACATCACATATATGTAACTATCACTTTATGCTAACAACTAATTGAATGTTTGCATAAATCATTGGGTTGTTAACTCATTAACAAGTATGCAACTTTATACATAGCACCCAACTGCACCTCTCTTTACATCGACATTGGCTGTGGCACAACAAATCGATGCTCCAAGCTTAAGGCTGACCCATTAATCAAGAAATAGTTCTAATATGGTTGGAGCTCATTCAACCGCTTAGTCAGGCTTGGATGTGTCCAACAACCAAAACTAAGGATTGACCTCTGACTCCAACTATATTATCCATAAACTAATTCCATGGTTTGAACATGTTGAGGTTCAAGCTGGGCATGGATGTGTCCATCAACCCAAACGAGAAACAAAACTCCGATTCTAACCATATTAATGGAAGGTGTTGGCCTTAATATTTTGTAAGGGGTTTTGGGTCTCATCCTTTCTTTTCTAAGCACATTCATGACATATAATTAGAGCTGTCAATTTGGGTTGGGCCCGTCGGGTTGGCCCGCCCCGCCAATCAATTTAAGCGGGTTGGGTTAGAATTTAAGCAACCCAAGCCCACTGTGGGCCAACCCGCCTAGGCCCGCGGCCCGCACGGGTCGGCCCGCGACGGGCTTGGGTTGGCCCGCGGGTTGAGAATAACATATTTGTTATGTTTTATGACAATTTATTATCTTTTTTTGTTATTATTTTATAATAAAAATAATATTTTTTATCATATAAGTACTTGTTTGTATCCATTTGTATTTAAAAAAATATATTTCTTAATATATTTGATTGATGAAATCTAAATATACGAATTGTTTTTTAATTTTTTTAATTTTTTAAAAATATTTTGATGGGCCCGCGGGTTGGCCCGCCTAACCCACGACCTGCCTTGGATTGGGTTGGGTTGGGGATTTTCCAACCCGCCTAGATGACGGGTCGACCCGCCCCGCCTCGCCTCGCCAAATGGCCGGCCCGCCCCGCCACGGGTTGGCCCGTTTGACAGCTCTACATATAATCATGTCATGACTAACGATTTCCTTAATAAAGTATGTATGTGACTTAATTTATCAAGTCTCATAAATTGAATTAGGAACCGGATTTCCTAATTCTAATTTCATACTTTATTCAAGGAATTGTTTTGGGAAACATTTTCCTAAATTGTCATAATCAATTTCGGAAATAATATGTTTAAGACTTTGATTTCTCCAAATTAAATCTTATTAAATTAAGAGACATGAGTCCTTAATTCAAACACATATTATTTTCATGAAAATCTCATTTAAGAAAACTCTATAGGAAACCATTTTCCTAATTAATTTAGGAGATAACAATATGTAAGAGCATCACCTCTTAAATCATATTTTATTCATGGATTTAATTAATTACAATAAATCATTTTCTAAGGGTGGCTCCCCGAGGCTCAGATACCCAAAGAAAAGTAATTTGTCGTAAATCCAATTTGGTCCGCTTCGGAAGCGTAACCAAATTAAACATGACAATCTCATTTAAAATTGAGAAATTAAATTACAACAACTAACTTTAAATTGGACGGCTCCCCGAGGCTCAATCCAAAATAAAGAATTTTGTTGTCAATTTAAAAACTAATTCAAATTTAATTGTCAATTATTTGTCCATAAATTTGTCTAGACTTTCTTGAAAGAAAGTGCCCAAAATTGCGAGATTTCATAATAGGTTTTCAGAATAATTGTAATTTTCTGGTACAAAGAAAACTTACATATTTCCAAAATTGGAATATTTCTAAAATAGAAAATTTTCCAAAATTGGAAAGTTTCCAAAGATGGGAAGTTTTCACAATTATTATAAAATTTCAGAAACTAGAAAATTTCAAAAGTTTACGAAATTTTATGAGGATTTCCAAACATAGAAATTCCTAAATCTAAAATTTATTATAATTTGAAAGTTTCCATAATTGAAATTTTTTTCCAAAATTGAGATCATGATAAAGTTTTCCGCAAAACAATTATATGATTATGTCGAACACTAACCGGCTCTGATACCATTGTTGGGACCGGGTGCATGTTGACAAGGATACGGGTTCGTAAAATTTTAAATTTTTACGTGCAGCGGAAGAATTAGCATAAAATAATTTCTCAAATTACTTTAACCACGTATCTAGTATGCAACCTTATGATGTGTTGACATGATCATAAATTAAAACTTTGCGGAAAAGTAAACTAATTTACTAAGTACCTCGCGTAACTCGAAGTAAGGAACGAGATCCAACCGTAGCGTCCCTTGGAAGCTCCGCCTCTATTCGCGTCCACGCCGAGTTCTCTTCAGGATGACTTCGCAAAGTCACGAGTTTTGTGCCGACGAGAACTACTAGATTCTCTAAAGGCACAACTAGAACAACAAGAGAAAAGAATGGAAACTAACCAACAAGAAACGGAATCAAAATTCCGGGAAGAGAGGAGTTGTGATCCGCTTCTTTTTCTTCTTGTTTGCCTCCTTCTTGGTGATGGTTGCACACGCCAACCCTTGGAAGGGTGAGGGTGCGCCGGCCCTAGGTTGGACTAGGGGTGCCGGCCCTAGGATGAGGGGATGTGGGCGCCGGCCCTAAGGGGAAGGAAGAAGGAGAGATTAAGAGAGAAAGAGAGGGAGCTACTAATATCTTGATAACTCAATTTGGAATTCAAGGCTTGTCTTTGGTTCCTTTATATAGTAGCCTTTCCCTTGCCAAGTCTCTCTTTAACGGAATTTTTCATAAGAAATTTATCCTATAAATTTTCTTATGAATTATTCTGTTTAAGCCAAGTTTTATTATAACTAACTTTATAATAAAACAAATATATCTCTCCTTTTATTATGGAATAAATTTTATAAGAAATTTATAAACTTTCTTATTATGGAAAAATCAATTCATAATTGATTTTATAAAATTAAAATAAACCATTTCATGGATCATTTTAATTTCCATAAAAGAATAAATTTCTATAAATTTATTTATATAAATTTCTTTACACAAATTTATTTATCCATAATTTATAAAACAAATCGCGCTAGATTTATTTTATTAATTAAACCAAATAAATTAGTTTCTCCCCTTTTATGTGGCCGGCCAAACCAAAGGGGGTTGGAACCCTCTTTGGCCGGCCAAATCGAGCCGAACCGATCGCGAATTAAACTCATTTAATTCACCCAATAAGCCTTCAAAAGACATAGCCATTTTAAGTTTCTGTTGCGCCTCTGATTAACTCAGATTCGACTTATTTCTCTTGATTGGAAAATCCAATTTTTAACTCGTTTTAAATCCCTCGGATTACTCGTAGTGCGTGTGACTAAATAGGCTTTCGATTTATGTTGGCCGTCTATAATCAACTAATTATAGAAGGATCATGAGTGGCACCTAGTAGTACATCATGACCCCCAATTAATCGAAAGATCAACGGTTTGACCTCAGAAGTAATTCTGAAACCCTTCAGCAGCTCTAATGAATCGTGCCCCATTCCCTTCACCATCTTATACCCACTTGGTTCAGGACATGGTCTGTTTGTGTCAGTCCCCACTAGACTGACTACGTCACACCTAGCCCAAGTAGTGTCTTTCTCGTCCTTTGGATTTCTAATTACTCTCATGTATTTAAGAGACTCACACTCTAAATATGATATGCTCTGGCCAGAGGCTTTGAGTAACAATCCGATGATAGGTCTGGGTATACATCTCCTCGCAAGGAGTGGTGAATCCTTTGTAGGCTGTTCAAACATCTTCGGTCACTTCGGCTTATACCCAATCATCCTGGGTCCACACCTCCTTGGAGATGCTTGCTTAAGATGTTAAAGTATAAGTCTCCATGACCAAGATGACTTGAACACCGTAAGTCAAAGGAACATCGCACTTAAGCTGCAGTAAGAACTTCATTGACATATCTGTATAGATAACCATATGAAGTTTTACAGCTAGTCACTCCAATGAACTAGTTCCCTTAACTAGCATCCATGTTTATCTCCGGACATCTCAATGTCACCAGCCAGTGAGAATTAGCTGATTAGAGAATAACCCATGCTAGTCTCAACAGAATTGATAGTGTCCGTTTTTATCAATTCATCGACTAGGGATACTTTCAATACTTCACAATTGCACATGTAGAGATAATCACTAGTTGTGATCCCATCACAAATTCTCTTATGCTATGAATTATATTGCGGACATTCAGTAGATGAGTTTAAGATCCCAATCAAATACACAAACATGTATACTCAAATAGTGAATTATCATTTATTAAAATAAATGTTTACAATCATAAGGCTTGCCTTAGGGCACTTCTCTCATATCACTAACATCGAGGGCCCTTTATATAGGGCCTGGGGGTGCCCGGGACATCGGGGGCACCCCCCCCCCCCACGTGGCTGTCGATCCGTCTTCAGCTCGGTCAACATCTGATCGCTTCAAAATCGGGATCAGGTTTGACCGGGGCGCCCGGAGCGCTCGGGGCGCCCGCATTGACCGGGTCAAACCTTCATCCTCTTGGCTTCGCGAGGGTGTGCTTCGGCAGCTGGCACTGGGGGCGCCCGCGACAGGCGGGGCACCCAGAGCATCCGGGGCGCCCCCGACATATAACTGTCGAGGCGTGTTTTCGCTTCTGCTGACTTGGGTTGACCTTGGGGGCTCTCGGAACTTCCGGGGCGCCCTGCTCAGCTTCTGCCTCACTCCTTTGAGGCTCTCTGAGCTGCAGATACTCAGTCCTTCGGTCCTGCATCCAGGGTTAGTCCAAAAAGCAGTATTATATTATTTTATACAGCCTTAGCTATCTTGGTTCTGACTTTGGGTCTCCAAAATGGAACCTTAGGTCGAACCGACGCCTACTGTTCCCTCGACGGGGAATGCGTCCTCACCTACTCCTCTCGGGAGAATGTACCTGATGCCAACCGCTCCTTTGGTTGGACTTTTGCCTGGCGGTCCTTTGCCAGGTCTTAGATGCCGAGCTGTCCTTCGCCCGGTGCCTAGCATTCCTTCGCTAGGGCTTCAGTCCCAAGCTGTCCTTCGCCCAGTGCCTAGCAGTCCTTCGCTAGGTCTTGGATACTGGCAGTCCTTCGCCAGTTGCCTAGCAGTCCTTCACTAGGGCTTTTAGGTCTTAGATGTCTCACCCAGTTCTACGTGGTCAAACATGTTAACCTTATGGGTTGTGTGAGACAAATATTTAATTTTAACAAAAAATAGTTAATTTTGAAACATTAAACCTTAGTTTAAAAAAATAATTTTTGAGGATTTTGAAATTAATTAGAATTTTAACTTTGAATTTTAAAAGTTAGTTAAATTAAATTTGAATGTTAAAAGTCAGATGAATTAAATTTGAATTTGATTGAATTAAATTTAATTTATTAAGATTTAATTGAATTTAAGATTTAATTGAATTTATTTGATTTAATTACGATTTAATTGAATTTAATTGATTTAATTAAGATTTGATTTTGATTGAATTAATTAAGATTTAATTTTGATTTAGTTGAATTAATTAAGATTTGATTTTGATTTAATTGAGATTTGATTTTGATTTAATTGAATTAATTAAGATTTGATTTTGATGTAATTGAATTAATTAAGATTTGATTTTGATTTAATTGAATTAATTAAGATTTGATTTAATCTGAATTAGTTGGTTGTGTTGGACTCAACTTTTAGGTCCTAAGCATCTCACCCATTTCTAAGTGACAAAACAGGATATCCTTAACTGTTTTGTGAGATACATATTTAATAGAAAGATTTATTTTGAAATGACCATAATTAATTTTAAAAAGTTAAATTAATTTTTTAAACCCAATTTAAATTTATTTTGAAAATAAATATTTGAATCTAAAATTAACTGAAAATTTATGTTAGATTCGAATTTAACAAAGAGTAAATTGAATTTGAATTTCAAAAATTGACTTCCAGGTCTTGGCGAGGCACAAGGCCTTCTTTGGCCGTAGCCTTATTGGATCATCAACCCTTTCCTAGACAAAGCCTTTTAGTGAAATTTCATCTTCAAAATTACTTTTTGGTAAATTCTGGTCTAACTAGTTTGGGTCTTGGATTGGTAGCTTCGGCTAGTTTCACCAGTCTAATGAGACCAAGTATACTTGACCTTATTAGAGTTGGTTTCCCTAACGTACTATTATCTCACCGCCACCCAATACTATGTTGTTCAAATTTCAGTTAAGTTGGTTCAGTTCTTAAACTAATCAATCCTAATTCTAAGCAAAAAGAGGAAAAATAATTAAATAAAAAGCAACACACAATTAAAGCAAACAAGACAAAAATGATTTAAGTTATATCATAATCGAAATAGAACTCTGGGTTTTTAAAATCAGCATGATTGTGAATTAAGTTTTCTAATATATTAACCTTAACTAATTTATTTGAATCAATCATGTTATTTGAGATAAGTATTAGATTTTCAAATATTGAAAACTTACCTTTCCCGATCGTTTGTCCAGTACTGTTGTAATGATCACGAGCTAATCGGACCAGTTTGGGTCGATCTCCCTCATTGTCTTCTGATTCGGAGTCTGAGTTGGACTCGGGTACAGGTTGAAGCTCCTTCTTTGGAGTTTTCCCTGCACTTGAAATTATACCTTCCTCGACCATTATAGTATCAGTCTGATTATATAATTGTAATTCTGGAACAAATTCAAAATTGGTTACCATTTTTGTTTCAGTCACTTTGTCTTCTGACTCTGGCTCGAATTCGCAGTCAAGTATGGATTCTATCTCATCTTCTGATTCGGAGTCAACTTTAAAGTCAGGTGCTGACTCTTCGTGTAGATCGATTAGCTTTTCCCACATCTCTTTGGCACAGTTGAAGGGTCCGACCCACTTCAATTCTTCATTGGTTAGCCCACATTGTAGGATTGTAATAGCCCTTGCATTTGTCTCGATCTTCCTCAGGGTTCGTTCATCCAGTTTATCCCAAGTGATCGATGTTCCATCTATTGTGGGGAATGTGAACCCCGTTTGGATTATCAACCAAAGTTCCAGATTGGCCTTCAGGTGGGATTCCATTAGACTTCTCCAGGAGTTGAAATTTGAGCCAGAGAAGAGTGGTGGACGGACACTGTTCCATTCTTGGTTGGCCATTTAGTTAACCTTGTACACACAAGAAGTATCAATAATGTACCAAGACTTGGTCTTAGATTAGTAGTGCGGGAGAAGGGAAAAATAGCCCAAAAAAATATATTACACGACTTTCGAGGTAGAATAATAATAAAATAATAAAAATAATTTATAACAAAATTTTTGAAAGTGTTGATTTTGTCAATTCTGATTAATAATGACAAGGTAAGAATTTAATGTTAAAAAAAAATTTGCTCGACTTAAAGTAGCACGATTTTCGAGAAAAAAATAATATTAAAATAATAATAAAAAGTTTATGACAAATTTTTAAAAATTGATTATTTTAACAATTCTAACTTATGGTAAAAAAATGAGAATTCAAAATTGAAAAAGGTTTTTTTTTAAATTTTAAAATAAAAGGCGAAAAAGATCGAGTGGTGTTGATTAACTAGAAAGAAAAGAAATAAGAAAATTTTTTGTAAATCCGAAAAACTTTCAAACTGGTGGTTGCACCAAGTTTGAACTACCCAGCTCTGATACCACTTGTTGGATCGAGAGAACCGATAGAGGGGGTGAATATCGGAAATCGTTCGGATTTTAGGATTAGAGCAGTTACGCAGCGGAATAAAACAATCAAACGCAAACACAGTAATTTTTTACTTGGTTCGGAGCCTAGGTCGACTCCTACTCCAAGGCCCACGGTCGTTGACCGTTTACTTTGGGCAATTCTATATGAGGCGCAATAATAGTTTACAAAGATTGATTTACAAATACAGCACAGTAAACTTAACAATTAAAAAGAGGCTCTTCTTTTACCGACGTCTGATGTAGGTTGTCTTTTTCGGAGCAGCGGGACGTCGTCGGCTCGAGTTGGGAGGTTTCCGGAGCGAGGCGCGAGAGCAGAAGAGCGTAGAAGCGTTGATTGAAAGTTTTTTCTCAGCCTTGGGGTCGAGGGCCCTTTATATAGGGCCTGGGGGCGCTCGAGACATCGGGTGCGCCCCCCCACGTGGCGGTCGATCCGTCTTCAGCTCGGTCAACATCTGATCCCTTCAAAATCGGGATCAGGTTTGACCGGGGCGCCCGGAGCGCTCGGGGTACCCGTATTGACCGGGTCAAACCTTCATCCTCTTGGCTTCGCGAGGGTGTGCTTCGGCAGCTGGCACTGGGGGCGCCCGCGACAGGCGGGGCGCCCGGAGCATCCGGGGCGCCCCGACATATAACTGTCGAGGCGTGTTTTCGCTTCTGCTGACTTGGGTTGACCTTGGGGGCGCCCGGAACATCCGGGGCGCCTTGCTCAGCTTCTGCCTCACTCCTTTGAGGCTCTCTGAGCTGCAGATACTCAGTCCTTCGGTCCTGCATCCAGGGTTAGTCCAAAAAGCAGTATTATATTATTTTATACAGCCTTAACTGTCTTGGTTCTGACTTTGGGTCTCCAAAATGGAACCCTAGGTCGAACCGACGCCTACTGTTCCCTCGACGGGGAACGCGTCCTCACCTACTCCTCTCGGGAGAATGTACCTGATGCCAACCACTCCTTTGGTTGGACTTTTGCCTGGCGGTCCTTTGCCAGGTCTTAGATGCCTAGCTGTCCTTCGCCCGGTGCCTAGCATTCCTTCGCTAGGGCTTCAGTCCCAAGCTGTCCTTCGCCCAGTGCCTAGCAGTCCTTCGCTAGGTCTTGGATACTGGCAGCCCTTCGCCAGTTGCCTAGCAGTCCTTCGCCAGATGCCTAGCATTCCTTCGCTAGGACTTTGTCTCTCCACACTTGAGTAACATTGTTAGATCACAAATAAACTTAACTTTGAATCCTTTGCCAATATCAAAACAAGGTTCGATATGGTGCTTTCTGCACCAACATTTTAGGCCTCCTAAACCTCAAATTATAATTTTTCCCAAAGCTATAGGTGTAGTTTAGTTCCATCAGAGGGTTTTGCTCAAAACCCACTGATGGACCTCCCATATCTGGATTTCTGAAAAACCATTATCAACCACTGATGGTTGAGGTTGGAGAAAGTATTTTAGGGTTTAGGGATAAAATCTGTAATCGAACTTGGGGGATGAAGTCAAAAGATTATATGGTTAAGGGTGGTCATGAAATAATTGTAATTCAGGCCCACGGTGGGCCTGAATTGTCTTCATTCAGGCCCAACGTGGGCCTGAAATAAAATTTATTCAGGCCCACGTTCGGCTTGAAATATCTTTATTTCAGGCCCACCTTGGGCCTGAATTATAGTTATTTCAGGCCCAACGTGGGCCTGAAATTATAATTTGAGGTTTGGGACACCTAAAATCCACTGATGGACCCACTGATGAGGTTGGAGAAAGTATTTTAGGTGTCCGAAACCTCAAATTATAAAAATTTCCAAAGCTATAGGTCTAGTTTAGTTCTATCAGTAGGTTTTGTTCAAAACCCACTGATGGACCTCCCATATCAGGATTTCTGAAAAACCATTATCAGTAGTTAGGGTTGAGGTTGTAGAAAGTATTTTAGGTGTCCTGAACCTCAAATTATAATTTTTCCCAAAGCTATAGGTCTAGTTTACTTCCATCAGTGGGTTTTGAGCAAAACCCACTGATGGACCTCCCATATCTGGATTGCTGAAAAAGCATTATCAGTAGTTAGGGTTGAGGTTATAGAAAGTATTTTAGGTGTCCGAAACCTCAAATTATAATTTTTTTCCCAAGCTATACGTCTAGTTTAGTTCCATCAGTGGTTATTGAGCAAAATCCACTGATGGACCTCCCATATCTGGATTTCTGAAAAACCATTAGCAACAATTAGGGATGAGGTTGGAGAAAGTATTTTAGGTGTCCTAAACGTCAAATTATAATTTTTCCCAAAGCTATAGGTCTAGTTTAGTTCCATCAGTGGGTTTTAAGCAAAACCCCACCGATGGACCTCCCATATCTGGATTGCTGAAAAACCATTATCAGTAGTTAGGGTTGAGGTTGTAGAAAGTATTTTAGGTGTCCAAAATCTCAAATTATAATTTTTTCCCGAGCTATACATCTAGTTTAGTTCCATCAGTGAGTTTTGAGCAAAACCCACTGATGGACCTCCCATATCTGGATATCTGAAAAACCATTATCAACAGTTAGGGATGAGGTTGGAGAAAGTATATTAGGTGTCCTAAACCTCAAATTATAATTTTTTCCAAATCTATAGGTCTAGTTTAGTCCCATCAGTGGGTTTTGCTCAAAACCCACTGATAGACCTCCCATATCTGGATTTCTGAAAAACCATTATCAACAGTTAGGGATGAGGTTGGAGAAAGTATTTTAGGCCTCCTAAACCTCAAATTATAATTTTTCCCAAAGCTATAGGTGTAGTTTAGTTCCATCAGAGGGTTTTGCTCAAAACCCACTGATGGACCTCCCATATCTGGATTTCTGAAAAACCATTATCAACCACTGATGGTTGAGGTTGGAGAAAGTATTTTAGGGTTTAGGGATAAAATCTGTAATCGAACTTGGGGGATGAAGTCAAAAGATTATATGGTTAAGGGTGGTCCTGAAATAATTGTAATTCAGGCCCACGGTTGGCTTGAATTGTCTTCATTCAGGCCCAACGTGGGCCTGAAATAAGACTTATTCAGGCCCACGTTGGGCCTGAAATATCTTTATTTCAGGCCTACCTTGGGCCTGAATTATAGTTATTTCAGGCCCAACATGGGCCTGAAATTATAATTTGAGGTTTGGGACACCTAAAATCCGGTGATGGACCCACTAATGAGGTTGTAGAAAGTATATTAGATGTCCGAAACCTCAAATTATAAATATTTCGAAAGCTATAGGTCTAGTTTAGTTCCATCAGTGGGTTTTTCACAAATCCCACTGATGGACCTCCCATATCTGGATTTCTAAAAAACCATTATCAGTAGTTAGGGTTGAGGTTGGAGAATGTATTTTAGGTGTCATAAACCTCAAATTATAATTTTCCCCAAAGCTATAGGTCTAGTTTAGTTCCATCAGTGGGTTTTGAGCTAAACCCACTGATGGACCCCCCATATCTGGATTGCTGAAAAACCATTATCAGTAGTTAGGGTTGAGGTTGTAGAAAGTATTTTAGGTGTCCGAAACCTGAAATTATAATTTTTTCCCAAGCTATAGGTCTAGTTTAGTTCCATCGGTGGGTTTGAGCAAAACCCACTGATGGACCTCCCATATCTGGATTTCTAAAAAACCATTATCAACAGTTGGGGTAGAGGTTAGAGAAAGTATTTTAGGTGTCCTAACCCTCAAATTATAATTTTTCCCAAAGCTATAGGTCTAGCTTAGTTCCATCAGTGGGGTTTGAGCAAAACCCACTGATGGACCTCCCATATCTGGATTGCTGAAAAAACATTATCAGTAGTTAGGGTTGAGGTTGTAGAAAGTATTTTAGGTGTCCGAAACCTTAAATTATAATTTTTTTCCCAAGCTATACGTCTAGTTTAGTTCCATCACTGGGTTTTGAGCAAAACGCACTGATGGACCTCCCATTTCTAGATTTCTGAAAAACCATTATCAACTGTTAGGGTAGAGGTTGGAGAAAGTATTTTAGGTGTCCTAAACCTCAAATTATAATTTTTCCCAAAGCTATAGGTCTAGTTTAGTTCCATCAGTGGGTTTTGAGCAAAACCCACTGATGGACCTCCCATATCTGGATTGCCGAAAAACCATTATCAGTAGTTAGGGTTGAGGTTGTAGAAAGTATTTTAGGTGTCCGAAACCTCAAATTATAATTTTTTTCCCAAGCTATACATCTAGTTTAGTTCCATCACTAGGTTTTGAGAAAAACCCACTGATGGACCTCCCATATCTAGATTTCTGAAAAATCATTATCAACAGTTGGGGTAGAGGTTGGAGAAAGTATTTTAGGTGTCCTAAATCTCAAATTATAATTTTTCCCAAAGTTATAGGTCTAGTTTAGTTCCATTAGTGGGTTTTGAGCAAAACCCACTGATAGACCTCCCATATCTGGATTGCTGAAAAACCATTATCAGTAGTTATGGTTGAGGTTGTAGAAAGTATTTTAGGTGTCCGAAACCTCAAATTATAATTTTTTCCCAAGCTATACGTCTAGTTTAGTTCCATCAGTGGGTTTTGAGCAAATCCCTCTGATGGACCTCCTGTATCTGGATTTCTGAAAAACCATTATCAACAGTTAGGGATGAGGTTGGAGAAAGTATATTAGGTGTCCTAAACCTCAAATTATAATTTTTTCCAAATCTATAGGTCTAGTTTAGTTCCATCAGTGGGTTTTGCTCAAAACCCACTGATGAACCTCCCATTTCTGGATTTCTGAAAAACCATTATCAACAGTTAGGGATGAGGTTGGAGAAAGTATTTTAGGCCTCCTAAACCTCAAATTATAATTTTTCCCAAAGCTATAGGTGTAGTTTAGTTCTATCAGAGGGTTTTACTCAAAACCCACTTATGGACCTCTCATATCTGGATTTCTGAATAACCATTATCAACCACTGATGGTTGAGGTTGGAGAATGTATTTTAGGGTTTAGGGATAAAATCTATAATCGAACTTGGGGGATGAAGTCAAAAGATTATATGGTTAGGGTGGTCCTGAAATAAAATTTATTCAGGCCCACGTTGGGCCTGAAATATCTTTATTTCAGGCCCACCTTGGGCCTGAATTATAGTTATTTCAGGCCCAACGTGGGCCTGAAATTATAATTTGAGGTTTGGGAAACCTAAAATCCACTGATGGACCCACTGATGAGGTTGGAGGAAGTATTTTAGGTGTCCGAAACCTCAAATTATAAATATTTCCAAAGCTATAGGTCTAGTTTAGTTCCATCAGTGGGTTTTGCTCAAAACCCACTGATGGACCTCCCATATCTGGATTTCTGAAAAACCATTATCAGTAGTTAGGGTTGAGGTTGGAGAAAGTATTTTAGGTGTCCTAAACCTCAAATTATAATTTTTCCCAAAGCTATAGGTCTAGTTTAGTTCCATCAGTGGGTTTTGAGCAAAACCCACTGATGGACCTCCCATATCTGGATTTCTGGAAAACCATTAGCAACAATTAGGGTTGAGGTTGGAGAAAGTATTTTAGGTGTCCTAAACCTCAAATTATAATTTTTCCAAAGCTATAGGTGTAGTTTAGTTCCATCAGTGGGTTTTGCTCAATACCCACTGATGGACCTCCCATATCTGGATTTCTGAAAAACCATTATCAACAGTTAGGGATGAGGTTGGAGAAAGTATGTTAGCTGTCCTAAACCTCATATTATAATTTTGTCCAAAGCTATAGGTGTAGTTTAGTTCCATCAGTGGGTTTTGGACCTCCCATATCAGGATCTCTGAAAAACCATTATCAGTAGTTAGGGTTGAGGTTGGAGAAAGTATTTTTGGTGTCCGAAACCTCAAATTATAATTTTGTCCAAAGCTATAGGTCTAGTTTAGTTCCATCAGTGGGTTTTGTTCAAAACCCACTTATGGACCTCCCATATCTGATTTATATAATATATATTGTTGATTATATTATATAATCATTTTTAGAATAATATTCTATATTTACCTACAAGATGTGATAGAATAGATCATTTGGCACATAACAGTGCAGCAACTGGCACACAACAGTGCATTATCAGTTATTATATCTGACCGTATCACTTGGCACACAACAGTGCAGCAACTGGATTTGAATAAACATCACCCAATTGTTTTGTTTTTGTTGACAATATATTATATAGAATAACAACATCTACATAATCATAACAACATCCACATAATGAGATTTTTCCATACAAATGGAGGTCAATCGACAGCAATGGATTTTTACATCACTAATACAGCATTCAGATTATCTCAAGTTTTACAAAACATGCCCCTCATAATATTAACTGTCAGCTCAAATATGATTCTACTCATGTCTCCTTGTTTGAAATCCATCTTCTCATTGTATAGGAGACATCGAACATATTGCATGACAAAGAAGGCACAGTCCACGCTGAAATTAACAAACACTTTTTTAGATTTCAATAAGTCGGTTTATAAAATACTTTCTTATTTTTAAAAATTTTTAACCTCTTCCTCATTTAGTTACCTATGTTTTTGTTGGGGACATTTTTGTCTGACGGAGGGCCATTTATCCAAGGGATGATGACTTTGTAGATATGGATGAATATCCGTAAGTTCCTCGCGAGTATATTGTTTAAGTTCTTTTACCTGTCAAACATATCATGAATTTATTAATCACCATCAATGACATTTTAGACAAAATGATGACCATATATAAGAATAAAGGAAGGTTGCTCACCGCTGTGTCAAATTCATGCTTATATTTACGGCCACTAGCAAGAGAATTAAAATAATTGAAAGTCATGGATTCTGTATCCACAGCCAACAAGTGAAAGTGTGTATTATCACTGCACAAAGGGATTAAAATAAATCTAAACCCTTGTTCTAGCATATCAGTCTTCATCACTTGTTGCAGGGAAATCTTTCTTGACGATCTGATTGATGCCTACAAATATGCATTCACAAAATTAATAATACGACTAGTCATAATATTAGTTCTTCTACAATCTATCTATTTAATTAATATACATCACTTACTGTGAAGAAGGTTGAACAATATATTGACTTGTTGTATGACCTACCACCTGCGGATGCTCCCCTAAATAAAATTTTACAAAAGGCATCAATGACCTCGCCTTTTGTAAAAACCTCTCCATTGAGGATTTGTAAGAATGAATGCAAATTCAAAGCAAAGGGTCCATCCTCCCAGATAAATTCATTTGCCAACCTGCCATGTAAATTGATAAGATTATATATTACATAAGAAGATATATTAACTAAACTAAACTATATTTTGTAACTTACTTTAGGTTCTCCAATCTATTTATCAGGTAGGTCACTTCTTTATCTTGATTTTTCTTCTTTGTATTCATAAAATGTTTCTTCACAAACTACATCGATAAAATTTATGTAGACCAAACTAATTATTGACTAAATTCAATACAATTGACGTATTTTAAATGAAATTAACACACTTACATCAATGCCTTGTTGCCTCATTTTGTATAGTTCGGAGGTTCTTCTTGTTTCCTCCTCTATGTCTTCTTCAGACATGGCTTCCATTACATTAATGTTTTCTCTTGCTTCATCCATATCCTCCTCACTAAGTTTCCTTTTTCCCTTGTCCATGACATTTGATATTTGTTTCTTGTCCCGCTTCCCCTTAGGTAAAAGCTGGTGCCATACTGGACTGTCAATTGGAGTATCCCTGTAATCATACCGAGTTCGGTCAGGTCCTCTCCTAGGTGTACAAGATACTGAATCAGAAAGAGGATCGACTACAGGATAGCTTTCTTGACCCTCCATGCCTTTTTCTTCAATAATGGAAAGTAATTCCTTAACCCTTTCATTCAAACATATATTCTTCTCTGTTAGCTCCTTGATTTGGTTGTCTTTAAGAATGCATTCACCACATAGTCTAACATCTCCTTCTGATGTCTCCATTGGCAGTGGTATCTCATCACCGATATCAAGGTTCTCAAACAATGTGTTTTCATGTAGGTTAGGAATTAATTCAACAATAACCTGTCAATTACGAAGTACACAAATGTTACTACCTCTATATCAAACTAAGATAGATCACATTTAAGAATAATTACCTATTCGGACGAGAGTCGGTCGACAAGGCCCCTCACCCTACTAATATGTGAAGGAATATTCCTCCACTTATTTATTCGGGGTCCTTCAACATTTAATGGTTTTTAATTGGTACATGCTCCAAAAATCATGCCTACACAAAGTTTTCCAGCCAATTACATTATTGACATCAAAATATTATAAAATTTAACAAGATAATTCTACTCACTGCCAAAAGCCCTGCAAATTCCTTTAGGTAAGGGAGATTGGTGGTGCTCTGGTTTCCCTGAGTTGATGAAAATAAGTCCCCAATCTTAGGTAATTGTGGAGACAAAATTTGATGGATAGCTTCTACCCAGTTGAATCTACCTAGATTGTCATAATCATCTACTATATCTACAAGACCTAGAGGAACCTTATATGTACTAGACGAAAATAAAACACAAACAAATATATACAAAATATAAAATTTACACACTAATAACACATCATCCTCTGATTCAACACTTTTAGAAGAATGTTTAAGTAACTCCTCAAGTCTTGTTCTGGTAGGTTATTTTTCTTTTGAGAAGTAAGTACGATAGAGGTCACCTGATGCTTTAGTTGAATTTATAGGGACCGAAACACCACGGTCCACCATACCCAGTATCAAAGCAGCATCTCGTCTGGAGAACGCAACCGGTACACCTGAAACAATTACAATATTTAGTTATCATCAAGAACATAGGCTTGAAATTATTCCACGTTGGGCCTGAAATGAATTCAATTCAGGCCCAATGTGTGCCTGAGGTTAATTCATTTCAGGCCCAACGTGAGCCTAAAATGTATCCATTTCAGGCCCCCGTCGGGCCTGAATTGAATTCATTTCAGGCCCGATGTGGGCCTGAATGTATTCATTTCAGGCCTAACGAGGGTCTGAACTAAAATAACTTTAGGCCCTCGGTAGGCCTGAAATGATTTTATTTCAGGCCTACCGAGGGCCTGAAGTCAATTTCACTTCAGGCCTTCAGTAGCCCTGAAATGAAATAATTAAAATTTATCAAAAACTAATCCTTTCAGGCTATCTATAATACTGTTTTATCTTACTATAGATATTGTCTACAATTCATAACTAAAACTATTACCTGAGAATTTAAAAACTTGCGAGGTTGAATCCCAACTTTCAAATATATTAACCAAAATTTCACGGATATGCTGCAATTCTTGTATGTCCAAGAAAAAACTGAAAGGCGACCCTTTGATCTTCGCAATGTGTCGATCATTTAAAATTTCAAATGCTTCAAAAAATTGTTTAAAGTGGCCTAAAACACTGCACCAACGTAATTTTTGTCCAAATTCATCTGAATCCTACAGTTTATATACATTACAAATTTATTCAGCAAAATAATTTTAAACATGTTGACAAACTATGCTGGTTTGACCTAAGCATATCGCTAACATACCTTGGTGGATAATGCCAAGGAAGAAGACGCTGAACCACCCCTTTTTCCTGACATTATCAAATAAATCACCCGTGCAGAAACCCTAACCCCTTGGTCGATAATGCCGATCACTCTGGACTTCAACGTTAACACTAACACCCGCCTCAGGATCACACATAAACGCTTTCGAGAAATGCCTAGGTTTTGGTTGTCCGCAGGGATTCGGGGGATTAGCTCGCGACTATATCACAGTTAGGGCATGCACAATGTCCTCCACCTTCAAACCTTCCATTTACGTTGTTGCGCTGACAGAGAATGGAGAAAAATTCGACTGCTACCCATCCGAACCACAAATTATTATTTTATTGATAAAGTGGTTCGGTTGTCTCGAAAATGTGTTTGATAAAGCCATTCATTGGCGGGAGTGGTATAAAAGTAACTTCACTATATAGGATGCGCCCTTTGGTATAATAGAAACCATGGTACTCCTTTCGATAATTACGAATTGTTGGATACGCCCTTTGGTAAATTGCCGAAAATTATGACATCTTAACATTTACTCAACATACACGTTGTAGCAGCTACGAAATCATAGTTGCTACAAGTACAAATTCAATTTTAAGAGGTATTCAGATTGAACCATGAAGCGCACAATATATCTTCGATTTGATATATTATATATCTCGTGATTTAATTCGAATCAAAAGTTATGATCTTTCAAAATTATAAATTGTAGTTTAGCTGTTGGTGCCCCGGTTAGTTTTGGTGTGATCCACCAAGTTAGTTGGGTCCTGTTGGTTTACTGATCCCTCTGCTAAGTGTGCAGGAGCTTAGGTATGGAGGAAGTCGAGCGTAAGACGTGGCGGACGAGAAGGATTGCGCGGGAAAGCGAGCCGACGGGCTCGGTGCAATCCGAGAGACGCGGAAGCTGCGGAAGAGTATGCTGGTGGAACGAGAAGGACGTGCGCGACGTCCGAGGGACGAGAAGCCTGGCGGAAGTACGTTCGAGGGGCGAAAGGCCGGAGTCGGGTTCGGGTGAGCCTAACTTCGGTTGGCCGGAAATCACCCAGAAGACGAAGAATCAAAAAGACTAGTCCAAGCGCCCAAAAGAAATGAAAAAAATGAGAAAATTCGCCCAAAAGAAAAAAAAACAAAGTTTTGATGCCAAGGAAGGATCAAACCCAAGTCCTCCACCAAATACACAAATCCACTTACCAACTGGGATGAAGGGCGTTGGCAAATATGTATTGGCGATATTGCTACTTATAGATTACAACAGCGAGATGGATACAACAATCATCTCGAGCAAGGGGGAAGATAAAGTTTTAATTAAAATAATTAAAACTTAAAGGATAATATTACATTATTCTTTAATCAAATCCAATGGATGCAGTTTAATCCCATCTAAGATCAACCATCCAGATTACATCCATGGATCAACGACCAAGAGAAAAGTGATTAACAATCAACCATCCAGATTTATTCTCTTAGGCTATAAATAGACTTAGAGGTTTGCTTTAGAAATCAATTCAATTCTTTCTATAATTTCTTTAAGTCTAAGTGTGCTTCAGTTGTAAGGCTTCTCCGCCACAAGGAGATTTTCTGATTGAGCGTTAACCGTCTTAGAAGCAACGACCAAGTTGCAACCAAGTTTTTCTTAAAGACGAGTGCCCTCTTGTTTTATTTGTTAACCGTCTATTCACCGCCCTCTAGCCGGACCAACCCGATCCTACAATTGGTATCAGAGCCAGGTTGCCGCAGAAGGACTAACCGCCAACTGCAGCAAATCTCAAGAAGATGGTTGGACCAGTGATATACCCGCCTAAGTTTGAGGGGGAGTTCACGGCATGGAAACGGAAGATGCAGGTATTTTTTGTTACTGATTATGAGTTATTAATTATTATGAAAAATGGCTATGCAGCTCCAAAAGATAATGAAGGAAAGATCAAGGATCCTGACTCCTGGAATAAGAAGGAGCAAGTAGACGCAGTTGCCAACGGAAAGGCAGAATTCCATCTGCTGACCGTCCTCCCAGAGCAAGATGTCAACCGGATCGGTAAGTATGAATCGGCGAAGGAACTTTGGGAAAAGTTTCTCGAACTGCACGAAGGCACCTCGGAGGCAAAGCTGGCGCGACGAGATGTTCTTCGAAACCGACTAACAAATCTCCGGATAGAAAATGGAGAATCTGTTGCGAGATTGCATGCTAAGGTAAAAGAACTAATCACAAGCCTCGAAAATCTCGGAGAAACGGTGACCAACCGCGATGCACAAAGGTATACGCTAAACGCATTTCCGAGAACCCCAGAATAGACCTCGATAATCGACGCATATTATATTTCAAAAGATTTAGAGGTAAGTACGTTAGAACAGTTATTTTCTATTCTAGAACTTCATGAATCTCGTTTTGTAGAAAAGAACAGAAAAGCAGACAACGTCGCACTGAACACAAGGAAGATCCAACTCGACGAAGAATCTTCAGCAGACGATGAAGAAACAGCACTAGCGGTAAGAAAGTTATATAAATTCATTAATACTAATCGCTCTAAAAAGGTGCAGAGAAAGAAGAAACGCATGATCCGATGTTACAACTGCAACGAGGAGGGACAGCTGAAAGATCAGTGCCCCAAACTCAAGAACCAGCCAAAGAAGAAAAAGGCACTAAAAGCTACCTGGGACGAGACTTCGTCAGATGAATCGGAAGCCGAAGAATTCGTTGGACTTGCACTGATGGAAAGTCACCAAGATGAAGATGAAGAAAGTACCTCGGAAGAAAGTAGCAACGAAGGGGAAATCCCTAACTTCGAAACTGACCCGGTAAGTGAGGTATGTCTACTTCCACCTGCTCGAATTTACTCTATACTAAAATCTATGCTAAAGTCGATGAATAAATTAGAAATAGCAAACTCTGAATTAAAAGAAAAATTAGTCACTCCATGCTCATCTGATCTATCTGACCAACTGAAAATAGAGAATGAAAATTTAAAAAATTTAGTAGAAAAATTAGAATATGATATTGCATGTTTATGAACTAAAAAGAATTTTTATCCTGAAAATCTGAATTGGTATGTTAAAAATCACTGGGGTCAACTTAGAAAAGTGACCAAGAATTATATTCCTCCTAGATTTTTAATTAACCCTGTAGATAGGAACTTATTTTGGGTTCCAAAGTCTATTTTAAATTGATTATTTTTCTTTCTATTACATATGCGCTTAATTATCTGACATTTTTTTTATATTAGGAAATTTAGTTTGATTAATTGTTACTAAATAAAAATTGTATCTCTAACTTTTCCAAATGCATAATCTTGTTGTCTATATACGAAGAATTTTTTTTTAGATTTTTTTTAACACGTTTCGAATTTTCATGATTTTATTCGAATCTTAAATATTAAAAATAGAAAACAAAGTTATTTTCTCAGATCTGATTTTTCCATGATTTAGATATAATTAAAAGAATTTAATAAAAATTTTATTCGAATATTTGATGCAATTTTGAATTTTTAAATATTTTTTCTTCAAAAATTCTATTATGTTGGGTTTTAATTTATTTTTAGACTTGTTGATCGAATTTAAGATTAAAAATTTTTTTTACAACCCCATATACCTATCATCGTTGTATACAAAATATTTCAGATTTTTTAATTGATATTTCAATTTTCTATAAATATTTTACTAAAATCAGATTTTTATTTTAAAAAAAAAATCAATAGAAGGATATTTTGACTAGATCCAAATTTTTAGAATCTTTACATCAGATGTTGAATCTGTCAAATTTTTTAAATTTTATAAGTCAATTTTAGAATTTTAAAAATTAAATTTCGAATTACTAAATCAAAAGGTGTTTGATATTAATATTTTTCCTTTCCCTAGTTTCTTTCCCTATTTTTGCTGTGATCAAAGGGGGAGAGTAGCCTGAAGTTCAGGGGGAGATGATAGTTTTGCATGTCAATATTTTTTCCCATGCTTAACTGATTAATTTAGTTTTACTAAATTCCTTATTTTTTGGTTTAACCCTAATTGAACTTGGATTGATACACATCAAAAAGGGGAAGATTGTTGGTGCCCCGGTTAGTTTTGATGTGATCCACCAAGTTAGTTGGGTCCTGTTGGTTTACTGATCCCTCTGCTAAGTGTGCAGGAGCTTAGGTACGGAGGAAGTCGAGCGTAAGACGTGGCGGACGAGAAGGATTGCGCGGGAAAGTGAGCCGACGGGCTCGGTGCAATCCGAGGGACGCGGAAGCTGCGGAAGAGTACGCTGGTGGAACGAGAAGGACGTGCGCGACGTCCGAGGGACGAGAAGCCTGGCGGAAGCACGTTCGAGGGGCGAAAGGCCGGAGTCGGGTTCGGGTGAGCCTAACTTCGGTTGGCCGGAAATCACCCAGAAGACGAAGAATCAAAAAGACTAGTCCAAGCGCCCAAAAGAAATGAAAAAAATGAGAAAATTCGCCCAAAAGAAAAAAAAAACAAAGTTTTGATGCCAAGGAAGGATCGAACCCAAGTCCTCCACTAAATACACAAATCCACTTACCAACTGGGATGAAGGGCGTTGGCAAATATGCCTTGGCGATATTGCTACTTATAGATTACAACATCGAGATGGATACAACAATCATCTCGAGCAAGGGGGAAGATAAAGTTTTAATTAAAATAATTAAAACTTAAAGGATAATATTACATTATTCTTTAATCAAATCCAATGGATGCAGTTTAATCCCATCCAAGATCAACCATCCAGATTACATCCATGGATCAACGACCAAGAGAAAAGTGATTAACAATCAACCATCCAGATTTATTCTCTTAGGCTATAAATAGACTTAGATGTTTGCTTTAGAAATCAATTCAATTCTTTCTGTAATTTCTTTAAGTCTAAGTGTGCTTCAGTTGTAAGGCTTCTCCGCCACAAGGAGATTTTCTGATTGAGCGTTAACCGTCTTGGAAGCAACGACCAAGTTGCAACCAAGTTTTTCTTAAAGACGAGTGCCCTCTTATTTTATTTCTTAACCGTCTATTCACCCCCCTCTAGCCGGACCAACTCGATCCTACAGTAGCAGCTACAGTTTGGTAGTCGCCATGTTTATATTGAATGAACTTTGAGATATCATAACTTTCGACTCTAATTAAACCACGAGATGATTAATATATTAAATCAAATATCTTTGAACAAACTTCGATTTGATATATTATGCATCCCGTAATTTAACCCAAATAAAAAATTATGATATCTTAAAACTAAACTTGTAGTTGTAACAACTATGATTTCATAGCTATTACAACTGAGTTCTCATACAGTTGTAGCGATTACAATTTCATAATTGTTACAATATATATACGGTTAATTTTAAAAAGATAATTTTTTATTTGAATTGAACAACCGTATAACATATCAAATCAAGATACAATTTGATATATTATATGTTCCGTGTTTAGTTAAAAGTTATGATCTCTCAAAATTTAAGATTTAACATTTTCATTACAGCAATTACGAAATCATAACTATTATAACATGAATGTCAAATTTTAAATTTTGAGAAGTTATAATTTTAAACTCAAATTGAATCATGAAACGTACAATATATCAAATCAAAACTCATTTTAATATCCACAATTTCTTGTGGGATGCATTACGAGCAAATTTCAAGTTAAAAAAATATCATTTAAATCATTTTCAAAGGCTCTAAGTAATGTCTTAATTTTTTTATTTAGTAATTATGGAACCTTAATTACTACAAATATATGATAGCTCAATTGTAACCGTTAAAATTGTATAGTAGCTATACTACAACGTGCTGATTTAGGTGAGAAAAAATGACTTTTTAGTGGAGGGCAGTTGTGTCATTTTACAATGAAATGGGATTGTCCTTTTGATTATAAACCAAAAAAGGTAATTAAAGAGGCACCTTTTAATTTTTACCAAAAAACCAAAAACAAAAATGGACCTGGGCTTGGCTGAACACAGCCCAGCTCGTTGGCAGCGCGCCTAATAGTCTAGGCTGGATGATATTGTAACTCTCACAGCGTGCCACTATCTTCAACCTCTCTGCGCCTCCGAGACTATGATACAATGATAAGATGACTAATCAATATCCACAATTCGATCCCTAACTATGATATATTTTATAAAAAAATTTTCTCCAAATGCGACACGAATCTTGAGACGCTGGACTTCTATACCACTCACTACAAATGTTTCCCGATTTATCCTGATAACCGATAAAAATTTTTAGTGAAACTAAATTGATCATCTCGAACTCATCTACTATCTGATCCATCATTTTTTATCTTCGATCTCTCTGCTATTAGAAAGAAGATACATTTTATTACTTTGTATAACCAGTTGGCCATATCTCTGTGGCAGGCCTGCTCGTGGAATGCTTCAGCTTGAGTGAATGTATTTATTTGGCCACAATTATCAGCTGATTGAAGCACATTATGGTTTATGGATTCTTCAAGCAAATGCAAAATCACTTGCTCCTTTTCCCCAGTTTGGCACAGGAGAAGAGGCAGCAAAATCCCTTCCATAATGTCATTTATCTCCCAAACTCTTCCGCTTAGAATCGAGCGGAAGCTTCATTCTTCCACAAAATCTCATTTTTCCCTTCTTCATCGAGATCGAGTAGCAACTTGGCAGTAGAACACAGTGCCACACTGTCTGCAGAGCTAAGGTTGCGAGTCCAGGAGGAAATGCCACAACCCACAAGAGCAGAGTCATAAGGTTGAAGAAAAAAGAGTTGCGATGTCGAAGAAGAGGTGGAGAAAAAGGGATGCGACAGCGAAGAAAACAAAACAAAACTTGCATTTCCTGGTGAATGCCCTGCTTGAGGTTGAATGATGAACAATCGAAGCATGGTCACAAGAAAGATAGAAATCAGATTTGCTACCCACATAATCCCCAAAATTTGTTGTCTTACTGAAGAACTAGAAGAAAATTGAACCAGAAAACCTTCACTCGACTGCAGATATTAGAAAGCGTTACAAAGAAGATTGTGTTCTACAGAATCGATTTAACTCTACCTGCAGGCTTGATGATCAACCGCCATGCAAGGTAGAAATGAACACAACGACGTCCTTCTCTTCCAGCGCAGTGTCAATGCCACCACAAAGTTCCCAGTCGCAATCGTTTATGAGAACCAACACTCCAGGTCTCCTGCACGCCCACAAACCAGAAATCCATCAGAAACTCGAAAACAAAGTCATCAAAAACGTAACTTTACACGATTAAGCAAGAACTACAAATCGAACAGCTTAGAAGATAATATGCGTACACCGAGTCCCCTTTCATGAACATCTCAGGCCGCTCCTTAATCAGGTTCGACTTAACCCAGGACAAGAGGTCACGCATCAATAACTGCGGGAGAGGACGCCGAGATGATCACGAATCGTAATCTAAACAGGGAGGATAAAATCGGAGGCGATTTCATGTTACCTTGTCCTCTCCGAGGTTTGGATTGACGTCCACGGTGTGGACCTTGATGGATTGGCAGAGAAGCTCAAGGCCGCCGCTGAAGTGCCGCGAGAATGGGAGCGAGGTGAGAATAATAACGGTCGGAACTACGACGAAGTAAAGGTTAGACAAGAGGAGGAAGAGGTTACCCGAACTCGAGCGTGAGATGCATTTTTCTTCTCCTTTTGTCGATCGCCGCAGCTGAAAAAGGACAGGAAAAAAAGGGCACAAGAAAGGCAGAAAATTGGGAAACTAGGATCGGAAATATGGAGGAGAAGAGGTTGCTCGGGAGAAGAAGGCTGTCCGCCGGCAAAAGACCGCCTTTTTCCAGGGAGCGAGACCGCCGGCGAATCCGGATCGGGAAAGGAGGAGACGGATGGGGAAAGAAGAACTAGGGCACGGCTGGTGCAACCTAATAAGAGACCTCCCCAAATGTTACAAACTAATCCAGGGCGTCTCCTTAATAATTTTATCCTAAATACACCTCTTAATCCAATCTCTTAATCCAACGATATTGGATAGAAATTATAAAATAGCTATGTAAAAACTATGGAATAATTACAATTGTTCCGGAAGTGAACGACGGGGATGACGAATCATCAAAACACAACCTAAGATGGCGATGACGAGGAGAGGATGTCAACGTCTGCGAAATTAACACGAGCATAAAGGGGATGCACCGGAGGAAGTTCCGGTGGAGTCTTCTCCGACGCTCAAGTCAGAGATCTTTATTCTAGGGGAAAACGAGAAACTAAAGTATTCGTCTTCTCAAAACTTACCCCGGCCCCTTTACCTGGGTGCCGAAGCATTTTATATGCTTGACGCTTTTCTCCTTCCCTCTCTAGCCATCCAAGGTCCAACAGGGGGGGAATAGTCAGACACTTAAAAACTTTGGCTTCTAAACTTTGTTTCTGCACTTGGGGTTAGCAACGGAAGAAAACACAGAGCAAAAACAGAAATACAGAAAGAAGAACAAACGCTAACTCAGAGATGTACAAGGTTCAGGAATAACTTGCCCCTACTCCTTGACGTGCCCGTGAGGTGGGCGATCCCTTGATCGTCGGCAGATCAAGCCCCAAAAATCTGGATAAAACAGTCTCCTTCTCGGTGGAGAAACCTCTCCACAGATAGTCTCAGATGAATATCAAACAAAGCACAGAGACAGAGACAGAGAGAAGGCTTATAGAGCGCGAGCACAGACAACACAAAGAAGAGAAAACTTCACAAAGCACAACACAACACAACACAACACAATCAATGCAAGAACCTTCACTCAGCTCTTCGTTCTCGTTGGGTCTGCTTGCTGATCGACTCGCAAAGTTCTCAAAGGTTCTCAAAGTTACTGTCTCTTCTTGGCCAACCTTCTCTTAAGCCTCTACTCATCGCTAGGCGCGTCTGCAACCACTGAACACAGCTCCATCACCACTGACTTCTACTGGGCTCAGTCCACTGAAACCTCTTCAGTCGAGCCTCAGGTCAATCGCCAGCTCTCGCCAGACAATCGCTAGCTCGCGCTAGAAGCCGTTGAATCCTGCGAGTAGAAAATAGACAAACCTGCCGAAGCGAAAGTCGCCAATTAACCCTCCTTCTTAGTTTGTGTCATCTCTGTATCACCCGCACACTCATCAGATGGATTAGCACAGCAAATCAAAGCGTATCAGCAGGTATCAGTAAGAAATTAGAAGTTATCAGACTTCTTGACAATGATTCAAATTAAAGTTATCATACACTGATCGGGCACCCTGACCGATCAGTTACCCTTTTGACCGATCAGACTCACCTCTGATCGATCCAGTAAGGATCTGATCGGTCACACTGGCCGATCAGAGATTGGAGATCGGTCACCAGACCGATCATAAACCAACTGAGAATTCCATATTATTGCTAGTGGGCATTGATCGGTCAAAGTGACCAATCAGTGAAGGGCCTGATCGATCAGGCTCCTTCCTGATCGATCCCGCGACACTCTGATCGGTCTCCCTGATTGATCAGAGACCAGGGATCGACCGATCCCTCCTTAGCCCACTGGGATCTAAGCCAAAGTGCCCTGATCGGTCACCAGACCGATCAGGGCGCTGCTGATCGGTCCAACTGACCAATCAGCTTGTGGCTGGACTGATCAGGAACCATCCTGATCGGTCCAGACCTGACTGATCGGTCTAGCTGACCGATCAGGGTCTTTCTGATCAGCTTTTGTTCGCATTCTGATCGGTCACCAGACCGTTCAGTCACCCCACAGAAGGTTTTTGATCTGTTTTGATCGTTCACCAGACCGATCAGACGCCCTGGATCGGTCACCAGACCGATCCACAACCACAGGAGTTAGTGCCAACTCCCTGATCGGACTCCAGACCGATCCACAACTGCAGGAGTTAGTGCCAACTCCGTGATCAGACCACAGACCGATCCAGCTCCGACCATTTCAACCCTAAGTCCAGAGAATAGGCTCCCTTGCCTTCTCTGACTCATTCTGGTCCCGGAGAAAGAGCTCACGTGCCCTCTCCGACCAGTACACTCAATGCTCAGTCCCCCGGACCAAGACTTTGTGCCCAGCTTCACTCACCGGGACTTTGTTCAACCCGCTTCCCTCGCTAGGACCTGACTTCACTCACCAGGGTTTCCTTCACCTAGCTTCACTTGCTAGGACCCGGCTTCACTCACTGGGGATTCCTTCCACCTAGCTTTACTCACTAGGACCCGACTTCACTCACCGAGGTTTCGGTCACCCGGCTTCACTCACCGAGATTTTCGCCACCCGGCTTCGCTCACCGGGACCTGGCTTCACTCACTAGGGTTTCGTTCACCTAGCTTCACTCACTAGGATTTCCTTCACCCGCTTTACTCACCGGAACTTGTGCCTAGTCCCCGACCAGGACTTAAGCCGAACTCATCTTACTCACCTAAACATAAATCAGTGTCAACACCAAAACAACAATCAGGTCAGACTGCATCAACACTCCCCCCCCCCCCCCCCACGTTTCTTAGTCATCGGTTATTCGATAACTGTTCTCCTCTTCATGATAAATGGTAACGACCACCGTGACTATTAAGACCATCATTACCATGTATTACAAGCAATAATTACCTACTGAACCTCCTTTTCTGGAAGGAAGGGAGGGTACTTGAAGCTTTATTCTCTTATCCCTAAGCTGTTCTTTAGACTCCACTTTCTCAAATTAGTCTCGGGGCCTTGCCTTCCGGACTGAGTTCGGAGACCTTCCTCACTCCCCAGAGAGAGCCTCGGGAGCTCGAGCTCCCGGTCTAGCCTCGGGGGCCTTCCTCCATCCTCCCGAGATAGTCTCGGGAACCAAGCTCCCGGTCTGATCTCGGGGCTCTAGCTTGGTTGGCACTGCCACATAGTTTTCTCGTGTCACGTGTCCTGCCCCATTACTCATCCCTATCACAATTTCTCCCCTTCAAGTCTAATCGAAGGAAGCGGAGCTGACTGATTAGGCTAGTAGCACAATGAGAGGAACCGTGGTATATGTGAGGCACACATTACCATTCCTTCTTCCATAATGACTTGTCGGGTTCTAAGAATTAAAACATTCGTCTTTTGGCTGGAGGTAGTCGTTTAAATCAACCCAAGAGTCATTACGAGTTCCGAGGCCCTGTAGTGATGGTTGTCCATCACCCATTAAAGGCGCATGGGGTATATTAATGACAAGATAGCTTTCCTGCGAATAGTTTGTTGCCACGTGGCAGAGTCTTTTCTACGTGATTTCCCTCCGATACGCTTAGTCGGGTCATACCAACCGACGACTATAATGAATTACGACGCCTCGAGATTTGCAGCTCTCAGCATCCACACGTCGTGTATCTATTCCCTTGCACTATAGCTGCTCCTTCCCTATAAAAAGGGGAGGCGGGGTGACCTTCCATCTTCTTGAACCACCGACTATCAGAACTTGCGCCTCCTGCCTTTGTCTGCTAGAGCTTCTCTTTCTTGTGTAAGTCATATCTACCTCCGTCTTCTTCTTTTTTCTTTAAGATCATGGGCAAGGAAGAAAAAGAAAAGAAAGGTCAGGGTAAGAAGGAGAAACCTGAAGGGGAGGAGACCTATCATTCGGAGTGGTACGAAGCCACTTCGTCAAAGGTCAAACCTAATACCCTTAGGGTCGCCTGTGAGACCTATGACATCTCGACGAAGTTAGAAGTCGAGGTTCCTAGGATTGACCAGTCTTCGATAGAACCCTCTTAGGGTTTTACACTTTCTTCCTATGGTAGGTAGAGTTCGACCTTCATTTTCCAATCCCTCCTTTTTTTCATGGCAATATCCAAGTATTTCGATGTTTCCTTACACCAAATGGCTCCAAACGCCTTCGCTCAGATGGGCGGGACGTTCATCCTATTTAAACTGTTCGGCATACCATTGACTCCCCGTTTCTTTCATTACTTCTTGCTCCCCAACTTGGCGTCCAGGGGAGCCTTTAGTTTTACTGCTCGTCCCGACCATAATTTTATAGGTGACCTCTCTTCTTCCTATAAGGGGTGGAAGGAACATTTCTTTTTTTATCCAGCTTTCTGAGCGTTCTTTCTGTCCGATTAGCTGGCGAGAAGATTTACCCTTTCCTCCAGATTTGGGCGACTTCCAGCAAGATCAGGGGTACCAACGGACCAGGAGCATCTTAGCTGGAATAGAGTTCCATGGCCATAACCTAGTTCAATGTGAAGAACTCCTGTATCGGGCTGGAATTAGCCCCAAAATCATCGACCTAAGCCATGACCTCCGTAATTTTAATGTTTTATCAAATATTATCTATTCTAATTGTTGTTCTGTTGTTTGTATGTTGCAGAAGCCATCAAGCTTGCTCGGGCGATGAGCAAACTGCTCAAGTGGGAGCTCGCAGATGAGAGGGCTCTCGCTCCCCCGCTAGCTCCTACGGCCTCAGCGGCCAAGCCTTCCGAGGACTCAAAGCGAACTTAGAGCCAAGAGCCTCCTGCCCCCAAGCTACCCGGTGCTCCAGAAGTTGATCCTTCTTCTGCCTCCGCTATAGCAGGAGATGATGGGGAACCATCAGCTCGGGTTCTTAGGTCGGCGACAACGCCAACCCAAAAAGCAAACCCTCTCCCTACTGCACGAAGAAGACTCATCCTGCCTGAGGAGGTGGAGGAAGAGAGTGAGCTGCAAATTTCCCATCAAAAGAGGAGGATGAGAACCTATTTATCTTGTGCTCTGGAGGGAGAGGAGGATGCTATTCCCCTCTCCAAACGTTACCGGAGAGCGACAATTGTAGTTATGGAGTCTGAGTGTGAGACTGAGTCGTCTACCAGGGAGGTCAGCTCCCTTCCTCCCTTGCCCCGAGTTCCCGACTCCCATGGTAGTCCCAAAGGCAAGAGGGTGAGGTCTGAAGAGCCAAAATTCACTAGTGTCTACCTGCGCCGGAGGGTACAAGCAGCTGAGAAGGCGGCCACATCGGGTTTTCAACCTGTACAATTTAGGGAGCGGCCACAAGAGGGTCATCATTCTGAAGAGACCTTCTCCAGTACTGACGATGGGGCTCCCGACCCGTCTATCGTCCCCTACTTAGCGCCGAGCCTCCTGCCTCTTACCCATCATTGCTTCGGGGCTACGTTTGGTATACCATCTTCAGGGAGCGAGGAGGCCATGAGGGGACGGACTAAGGAACACCTCGCTTCCCTCAGAGGGATGACCTCGGCTGGGGTGATCGCCAACATATACGAATCGCTACTGAAGGTATGGTTCCCTGTATCCGTTTTTATTATCTTTATCCTCCTCTCTGACTCTTATTGTTTCTTGAATCAGGCTACTTCCGAGTGCCTTCTTTGGGCCGATGAATGTCTCCCGAGCAGGAGACTAAAACCCTGCACCAGCAAGTGGCAGAGATGAAGGCGGAGGTATACCGGGCCCATCGGGCATACCAAATACAAGCGGAGGTTAGTAGAGATCTCCGAGTCAAGGTAGACCACTGCCTGGATACCCTCTTGGCCTCCGTGTCCTCCCTGCATAGCAGCCCCCGAGAGAGGGGACAACTCCAATCTCAGGAGAAGAAACTGTTAGAGGACGTCCACCTCTTAGAGGCATCCACCGAGGCACTCCATGGTCTGATCCGAGAGTAGGTGGACTAGTTGGCGAAGAAGGAAATCGTGATACAAGCTGCTGCTGCTCACGTATCTGACTTACAGGAGGACCTTAGCCGAACTAAGTCACGCCTATCAACAACCATAGAGCAGCTTGAGGAGGCGCTGGCGATCTAGGGTTAGATATCTTCCGAAGCAGCTAGGCTGAAGACTGTTCGAGACCAAGCCTTAGAGGAATTAAAAAATTATAAGGCTGGCGAGGAGTCTCGGCAAGCGGCAGCAGAGGAGATATTCAAGGCCAAATTCCTTCAATCTGAGGAGTTTGGCGATATTTTAGCTGACCAAGTGCTGAGGCGACTCAAGCAAGGCCTCAATGGAGTTGCCCAACAACTTTAGCGAGCCAATGCACTAAAGTCGGATACCGACCTGGGCTTCCTCAACATCGGCCAAGTCTAGGAAGAGCTACCGGTTGAGGAGAAGGAGTTGTAATTTTTTTTTGGAAGGCCTTAGGGTGTGTAAAACTGATATATGGAATGCAATTAATTTATTTTCTACACCCTGCTTTGCACCTGTCTTGCGTGTTGTCTTTTGCTTCGCCTCTTTTATAGAGTTCTTGTAAAACTCTTTGAAATCGCAACATTTTTTAGTTTAACCTTAAGGAGGAGGTGGGTACTTGGTGCATCTTACCCTCCTTCCCCGGTAGGGACAAGTCTTGACCTCGCCTGATTAAGCGAAGATCTCCTCATACGCCACAGCTCTATCCTTACCTAGTCCTCCTAGTTGCCCATGAGAGCTCGAGCTGATTCTCGCTGGGCATCCCTAGAACTTCGACTAGGTCTACCCATCTTGGGCATACTCGGCACTGCAAGATGGTAGGAGCTTGGACTGCTCCTGGCCAAGCATCCTCAGCACCTTAGCCAGGTCTACACATCTTGGGCATCCTCGACACCACAAGATGGTAGGAGCTTGGGTTGTTCCCAGTCGGGCATCCTCGGTATTTCGGCCAGGTCTACCATCTTGGGCATCGTCGGTACCACAAGATGGTAGGAGCTTGAACTCTTCCATTTGGTCTTGGCGAGACATCGTTTCTGTTTCTTTAATTGCTCAAGCTTCAAGAAATATAAATAGACTTACAAATGCATGTGCTACTCACCCTTGCTCAACGGGTGTGATATGGCTGGAGGTGACTTACATTCCATGGCTCTCTAACCTTTTGCTTTCGACATCTTGTAAATAATAGCTACCTCCTGTAAGTTTTTTGACGATGATGTAAGGTCCACTCCATTGAGGCTCTAGCTTTCCAGCGTCGCCGATTGGTTTGGTTCTTTTCCAGACCTTATCCTTGACGTAAAACGTCCGGGTGATCACTCAATGATTGTACACTTGTTGCATATGTTGGTGGTACGCAGCTAGTCGGGCAGCTGCTTTGTCTCGCACCTTCGTTACCAGGTCTTGATCGATTAGTCATTCTCGATTATTATCTTTCTTGTTGTAGTGTTATTGTCGGGTTGACTCATCTCCTACTTCCACAGGAATTACCGCTTCTACACCATAGACTAAATTGAAGGGACTCTGTCCGATCCTTTCCTTGGGAGTGGTATGGTACGACCACAAGACACTCGAGAGTTTTTCGACCCAACTACCTCCGACAAGGTCCAACTTTATCTTGAGCCCCCTAATGATTTCCCGGTTGATGACTTCCGCCTGGCCGTTACCTTGAGAATAAGCGACTGAGGTGAAGACTTGGCGAATACCTATCCATTCACACCACTCTCTGAGCTTCCGCTACGCAAACTATCTATCGTTATTCGATATCAATTTATGAGGAATGACATACCTGCAAACTATGTCTTTCCACGGGATCTTCATCATGACGACTTCTATGATACGGGTGAGCGGCTCAACCTCGACCCATTTAGAGAAGTAGTCGACTAATACCAATAGGAACTTTTTCTGTTGAGATCTGATCAAGAAATGACCCACAATGTCCATTCCCCACTGATCGAAGGGACATGAGACAATAGAGGCTCGTAGTAGTTCAGTCAGGCAGTGAGTAATATGTTGATGCTTTTGACAGGCTTCGTACTCGGCATTAAATTTGGTAGCATCCGCTTGCAACGTGGGCTAAAAGTATCCGGCGAAAATAATCTTTCTGGCTATGGACCTTCTCCCAATATGACTTTCACATATGCCTTCATAAACCTCCCACATAATGTCCTCAGTATCTCCTGGATCAACGCATTTGAGCATTGGTCGGGCAAAGACCCTTTTATACAGATGATCTTCGATCAGCGTGAATCTGGAAGCCATGTGATGGAAAAGTCAAACTTCCTTTTTACGCACCAACACTATTCCATTGCATAAGAATTCCACATAAGGTTCTCTCCAGTCAAGTGATACAGTATCCGCAGCTTCTCCTTCTATCTGGGATATGGCTTCTTCTGGAGCATTAGGCTCTTTCAGCATCTATAGTGTAAGGGAGCTCACAAATTTGACAAGCTCGTCTGCCTTGACATTATCTGCTCGAGCTATCTTCTGCAGAATGACTTCAATAAAAGAAGATTTTAGTTGCTCATATATAGTCACATACCTTTGCAAGCACTCATTCCGAACCTCAAACTCTCTTTTTAATTGTTGAGCCACGAACTGAGAGTCTGAACGTAACATAACTCGAGTAGCCCCTACCTGCTTGGCTGCTTAAAGCTCAGCTAGTATTGCCTCATACTCGGCTTCGTTATTGGTGGCTTGAAAGTTGAGTCAGATGGATAGTTATAGTGCATCTCCCCTAGGAGAAATCATCAGAACCCCAACCTCGCTATGCTTTTGATTGGATGAGTTATCAACATATATTTTCCATACTTCTCTACTTTTAAGTCCTGGGATGACCTCCAGCATAAATTCGGCTAGGGGTTGAGCCTTGATAGCTGTTCGGGGATGATATTCAATTCCGCACTCGCTCAACTCTGTCATCCACTTGATTAATCATCCCGAGGCCTTCGGATTTGTGAGGATAGACCCGAGTGGGCTATTAGTGAACACCATGATGGGATGCGTCAAGAAGTATGGTCTCAGCCTTAATGCTGTTAATACTAAGGCGTATGCCAGTTTCTCCAGAGTAGTATACCGAGTTTCTACTTCTTTAAGGAGATGCCCAAAGAAATAGATAGGTTATTGAGTATTATATTCTTAGCGAATAAGCATAGAACCTATAGCCTGTTTAGCTACAGATAAGTAGACAAAAAGTGTCTACCCTCCCAACGGTTTGTATAGAATGAGGAGTTCGGATAGGTACACTTTAGTTCTGTAAAAACCTTCTCGCATTGGTTATCCCATTCAAATTTGAATACTTTCCTTAAAATTTGAAGAAAGGCAATGTTCTATCGGCAGATCAGGATATGAATCGGGATAGGGATGTAATCCTTCTGTTAAGCCGCTGCACTTCTTTGAAATTACGGGGAGATGACATGTTGAGGATGACTTGTACTTTCTCAGAGCTAGCCTCAATTCCTTTCTCCGATACTATGTACCCGAGGAACCACTCACTTTTCACTCCAAATAAACATTTAGCGGGGTTTAGCTTCAGTCCATTGGCCCTCAAGGTCGCAAATGTCTCCTCTAAATCGACAATCATGTCCTTACCCTTCTCTGTCTTGACCAAGATGTCATCCACATAAACCTTGATATCCCTTCCAATCTGGTGTCGGAACACCTTATCCATCATCCACTGATAGGTTGCTCCTGTATTGCGCAACCCGAATGACATGAAATTGTAACAATAAGTGTCATCCGCCATTACGAAGCTGACATTCTCTTGATTCTCTCGAGCAAGAGGAACCTGGTGGTGTCATTGATATGCGTCCAACATTGAAATGAATTCACAACCGAAAGTCGAATCTACCAGCTGATCAATGCGAGACAAAGGGTAATAGTCTTTAGGGCAGGCTTTATTTAAGTTACGAAAGTCAATGCAAACCCACCATTTACCCTCGAGCTTAGGGACTAATACATATTCACCAGCCATGTCAGGAATTGAACTTCTCTAATGTACTCGGCCTTCAACAACTTCGCAACTTCCTCCCTGATTATCCGATCTTGCTCTGGAGCAAAGTGTCTTCGTCATTGCTTTACCGGTCAGGCTCCTAGAGTGATGTGCAATGGATGCGTGACCAAAGCGGGAGGAACTCTCTTGATCTCTTCGGTGGCCCATGTGAACACATCCCGATGATCCACTAAGCAGCTGATAAGCCGACTTCTGAGTTATGACCTAAGATTTGCCACAATTCTTGTAATTCCTCCAGCCTATCGGGGATGAGTTTGTACTTCCTCGCTCCCTACCTCCCTGGGCTCCTCTTTGGCTCCTTCCTTTGCTTGGGGATCGACTAGGTCAATTTGCAAAGTTTCCCGGGTCCTCAGGTTTTTGCGAGACTCTGTCGTAACTTCCCCACTATAGCATCGCCGGGAGGATAATTAGTCTCCCTTAACTTCGGTCATTCGCTCTCCCAGCAAGAATTTAATCTTCTGGTGATATACTGAGACCACTACCTGAAATAAGCTGAGCGCTAGTCTTTCCAGAATGGTGTTGTACGATGATGGGGCATCCACAATCATGAATGGAGTTTTCCTTGTTCTCTGTAAGGTGCCATCCCCCAGCGATAGAGGTAATAAGATCTGTCCCATCGGTTGTACTCAGTAACTGGTGAAGCCAAAGAGTGGGGTGGAGACAGGGTGTAATTCACCTTTGTCGACCTGCATCTGATCCAACGCTGGCTTGTACAGGATGTTAACGGAGCTACCTATATCCATGAAAATGCGTTTAACTTCATAATTGACTATACAAGCCAAAATTACCAGGGCATCTTCATGTGGGGCTTTAACATCCTCCAGATCGTCATGCCCGAAGGAGATGACAGGGCCCTGGCGCTTCTCCTTATCCGTCCCGATGGCGTAATTTTCCAACCTCTGGGTATGAACTTTCCTTGCTTGATGTGAATCTCCTCCAGTCGATCCTCCCGATATCACTCCCACATGCCCCAAGGGAGGTCCCTGAGCCGGAGTCTTGCCTTTCTTAGAATCTCTATCCCAGGAGACAGACTGGTAGGGCACCCCCTCCCGACTTCTTCCTTTTGAGGGTGACCGAGATTGGCGCTGGATCTATCCTCGCCCAGTTGTCGCCAATGAGTAGAAGGGCTTCGGCGAGGAGACCTTCGTCGATACCCTGCATTGCTCTACTTTTTATGTGGCTTAGCATCCGCATCCTTGGATATCCTCTTTCTCAGAGTGTAACACTCCTCCGTGCAGTGGGTAGTACTACTATGAAAGTCGCAGTACTTCTTCGGCAGTTTAAGTTCTTTGATGTCTACCATCTCCACCAACTTCTTCTTGTCGTTCTAGTAATCCTTCCCGAAGCAAGGGGTCCTTTGCTCGGGTAAGAGCGGGTGGTTCCCTCCTCTCGGATCGTACCGAGATTTGGATAGGGACTTCGAGGGAATCTTTTCGACGGACGTACTGCACCTCCTCCACGTTAACATGCTTGACCAACCACCCCAATAAATTATTGAAGATGCCTGGTGGTTTCTTCACCAATGATCGAAAGAAATCTCTCTCAGAGAGTCCTTGCGTGAAAGCGCTGATGAGGATCTCTGAGGTGGCACTCGACACATCCTGCGCCACCCGATTGAACCATTGGATATAATCCTTCAAAGGCTCCTTGCTCTTCTGCTTCATGGCAAATAGGTTTAGTGTCATTTTTTGGTATCGTTGGCTGCTGGCGAAGTGATGCAGAAAGACAGTTTTAAACTCCAGAAAAGAGTTTATTGAGTTTTGTGACAGCCTTTGAAACCATCTCTGGGCGGCTCCCGATAGGGTATTCAGAAACACTCAGCACTTCACACAATTGGTGTATTGGTGTAATAGGGTCGCATTTTCAAACTTGCAGATGTAGTCTTCTAGATCTGTTTTCCCATCATAATCAACAATTCTCGGACTGCGAAACTGCTTGGGCATGGGATCCGTTATGATGTCTTGGGTGAAAGGCGTGGACGTCAGGAGAACCTTGGCAGATTCGCTTTTCCCCTGCCCATCTTCATGTTGTAAGACGTTGGAGGAGGCAGAATTCACCTTCTCCATTTCTTCTATGGAGTCTCGCCTGTGCCCCGTGGCTATCATTGCCGACGCTCCCCGTGGTGAGACGGATCTTCAGTTCGATTGTGTGAAGCAGACACCCTGGGGATCTCGACCTGCGTCGGGGCTGCTCTTTGAGAGGCGGCTTGTTCGATTTGATGTTGCTTTAGTGCTCCTCTAACGACATTGGCGACTAAGCGGTCCAACTCTTCTCGCGTCAAGATGATAGGTTGTCCCTCTGGTTCTACCATCATAGTGTTCTCTCTGGTGCTTAGACTAGTTTCCCACAGATAATGCCAAAAACTTATTCCGAAAGTGAACGACGGGGATGACGAATCACCAAAACGCTACCCAGGATGACGCTGACGAGGAGAGGATGCCAGCGCCTATGAAATTAACACGAGCGTAAAGGGGATGCACCGGAGAAAGTTCCAGTAGAGTCCTCTCCGACGCTCAAGTCAGAGATCTTTCTTCTATGGGGAAAACGAGAAACTAAGGGGGCGTTTGGTTTGTGTCATTTTCCATTTTCATTTTCCAGAAAACCGCATTTTTTAATTTTCTGGAAAATGACTTTTTTTCATTCTCCAGTTTTCCAGAAAACGCTATGTTTTTTCTGGAAAACAAAGCTAGAAAATGCAAACCAAACATGTTTTTCAGAAAACTGCATTTTCTACAGAAAATGAAAATGGAAAACAGATTGGAAAATGCAAACCAAACGCCCCCTAAAGTATTTGCATTCTCAACGCTTATCCCCTTTACCAGGGTGTCGAAGCATCTATATACCTTATGCCTTCCTCCCTCACGTATCTCCACCTCCCCCCTCTCACGTTTCATGGTCATTGATTATTCGACAGGTATTCTCCTCTCCATGATGACTGGTAACAACCACCGTGACTATTAAGACCATCATTACCATGCGTTACAAGCAATAATTACCCGCTAAACTTCCTGTTTTGGAAGGAGGGGAGGATACGTGAAGCTTTGTTCTCTTATCCTTAAGTTGTTCTTTGGGCTCCACTCTCCCGAGTTAGTCTCGGGGTCATGCCTCCCGGATTGAGTTCGGGGACATTCCTCACTCCCCCGAGATGGCCTCGGGTGCTCGAGCTCTCGGTCTGACCTCGGGGGCCTTCCTCCATCCTCCCGAGATAGTCTCGAGTGATGAGTATGGCTTGACGAGTTTCCTAAGAGAATACGTGGTCGTCCTTGATAGACTTCTCCATGTCTATAGATTAAAAATTAATCTGAATGGAGACCCGTCTCACAACGACCATCTCGTCATCGTATCGTTCGGTACGAATTACAACTTGGCCAATCACAAAGATTGAGCCTTATAATTTTCCTAACCAAACGGCCGCGGAAAAGACGACGAGTGGATCACCGATTTTTGTATTTATTATCGGGGTCCATTATTTAATTATCTACCATTAATTAACAAATAATTAAACAAGACAATTAAATAAACATGCTACATAAAATGACGAGACTAAATAAGGAGCCAAGGAAGAGTATATACCTTCCGTTACCTTACGATCTTCTACCGTATGACCCTCCCTTCTTGGATGTCGTGTGGGCGACGATCTACCAAGAACCGTGGTCACCAAGTCGATCCCTTCTCCTTTCGCCAACCAATCCCTAACCAAAGGGATGTCACCGGCCACTCCAAGGAAGAAGATAATCCGAACACAAACCCTACAAATCCTTTCCTCCACCGCTAGCGCCATGGCTTTGCTCCCTGAGCAAAGTTGCGAGCAACAAGTTGCTTACTCCACATGCGCCCTGCTCTCCACCGAAGCCACTGAAGGTTGCTTCAACCTTCTTGCTCTTCACCCGAAGGCAACCGAAGGTTGCGTGCTCTTCTTTCTCTCCATCCGAAGGCCACTGTCGTGAACCACTTCTCCACCAAGGAGATAACAAAAACAAGTTGCGTGGGCAACTTGGACACCTTGGCTGAGAAGGTTGCTTGCGCCACCTTCTTTCTCCCACTTCATGCATGGAGAAGAAACAGCAGGTGCTGTTTGGCGTGGAGAATGAACGACCGTTCGCATGCACAACCTTGGAGTTGCACCCATGCGTGGAGAAGAGAAGGAACAACATGTCTGTTCGGTGTGGAGGATGAACGACCGTTCGCATGCACAACCTTGGAGTTGCACCCATGCGTGGAGAAGTGAAGGAACAGCAGGTATGTTCGGTGTCGCTCAGAGGGGAAGAGAGAGGGAGAGAGTAGAGAAGGAGAGGCTTAGGGTTTTCTCGTGTTTCAATTGGATTAATTAATTAACTCAGTTTTATATCACATGGGGTGTATATATATATATAGGGCTATGATAGGGACCATGAGGAGGAGTTGGATCTTGACTTGCTAATAGATCTAAACCCAATCCATTAATGAAGATCCATTCCACTAAAGGATCCTCATTGAATTATCTCACAACCCCCTATATTTACATATGGGCTCCACCTATTATGAGCACATCCATCCCCCCGTGTCTAAGATATCGAACGCCCGTCGATTAATTTAAATTACTGACAATTTTAATTATTCGACTTCTGGCTCCTTGACTAGTACCACTCAACCTTATCATCATGTCGGATCAAATCCACCTGCAGGGTTTAACATGATGAACCTTTTGAGCTCATCAAGGGGGCATCATCATCCCGACTCATCAGGACACGGATTCCGTTAATAATCAACGACACACCATATAATTAATAATATTTCCCAACTTACCGGTCCTATCAATTTAGCAGAATAAATCTCACTCATTGGTAAATCAAAGAAATAATTATTAACCATACGTGCCCGTTATTATATCGGGATTTAGGGATTGTACTCCATAATAAATCCGAGGTCTAATCCAATTATCAAGTCAGTACAAATTGGATGACCTCTGGTTTTGGTCCTGCTCAATGCACACAAAGCACACTAGTGTAATTCTATTGTCAAAACAAACCACACCTAATTACATTACAACCATCCTGATGGTTTATCCAATTCAATCTCGGTTGTGAGCATGTACTTATACTAGGCAAGGAACTGATAACATGATCTTCCGTGAGTCACCACACATCATGTTATCTACAATGCAATGTAAAGGACTTTTATTTATATACTAATATAAATATGCATCTAGTGTTATTGCGCTTCTCTTTCAAGATGTGGATGACCATACAGAAAAGGCAAGACTTTTAGTATACATCTTAACAATCTCCCACTTATACTCAAAGACTTTGCTATTCTTAAAATGTCATACATTTGACTCCCTGATCCTCCACATGCCTAAAGCTCTCGCTATCAAGGCCTCAGTGAAAAAGATCTCCCAGGTTGTCCTCTGATGTAATCTAGGCAACAATAGCTTTCCCTCTCCTGGGTGGTACTTGCGCTCTATGTGTTTACTCGCCTTATGAGCTCGTGATTCCTTCGAGTTTGCAATTGCACCATTGTTTATCACAACAAAATGTGATAGCTTTGAGCAAATCAAGAATCACATCGAAGTCCATCTTGAGGTTCCTGAACCATGTAGCTTTCTTGGCTACTTAAGAGGTTGCCATATACTCAGCTTCCATGGTGGAGTCTGTCACGCAGCTGCTGCACGACACTCCTCTAAACAATGGTTCCACCTCCTAAAGTAAACACAAAACCCCGAGGAATATTTATATTTTGCCCCTATCCGATTGGAAGTCTGTATCCGTATAACCTATAGGGGATTGGTATGCCCGGTAAACCAGCATATAGTCCTTAGTCCTTCTCAAGCACTAATATATGCTTTTATCGCAATCCAATTTCCTTGTCTTGGGTTACTCCGATATCTACTGACCATGCCCACGACACAACAGATATCTGGTCTCGATTTTAGCATACATGAGGCTTCCTATAGCCGACGCTAAAGGAACCGCCATTACCTGCTCTATCTCCTTTGGTAATCTAAACATATCTCCTTAGATAGAGTAGCTCCACAGCTGAAAAATACAAAACTTTTCTTGGAGGTTTACATGCTAAAACGAGCTAGAACAATGTCTTGTATGAAGCTTGGGATAAGCACATCATCCTTATCTAGAGATCCCTTAGATCTTTGATCTCCAAGGATGTGTCTTACTATTCCCGAGTCCTTCATATCAACTGTTTGGACAACCATACCCTTACGTCTGATAATACTTTGTCATTGTTGCCAACTAACAAAATATTATCTACGTATAGTACAAGAATACCACTACGATTCTGTCACATTTCTTACATACACAAATCTCATTCATCCTTTGAACAAATCCATATGACTGGATTATCCCTTCAAAGCGGATGATCCTCGTCATAGGTCTAGGGATCTTGATCCATGGTCGCTAGGGACCAAGTCTGAAGACTCTCCCAAGAACATGAATCCTTCAAGTTGACTAACAACCCTCCCACTACGACAAGGGACCACCTGTGTATCTTCTGTGACACACGGTTGAGTGACTTGTGGTATATCTTCTTGTACAGTTGGTACTGAGGTCGGAACATCCCCTCTTAATTATTCAAGAACTAGTCTACTTATGGACTTGTGGTTCATCACATAGTCCTTTTCTAAGAATCAGGCATTCGTGCCAACATGACCCTTTGATCCTTAGGGCTATAGAACCACCTTTCATTCCCCTAGGATAGGCTACGAACAAGCGCACGAGATTCCAACTTATCAGTATCCCCTCTCAGCACATGTACTGAGCTACCCCAAATCCGAATATGCCTTAGACTTGGCTTTCGCCAAGTCCACACTTCTACGGGAGTAGAAGGCACTGACCTAGATGGTATCAAGTATGTGCGCTGCCGTTTTCAAAGTATATCTCCAGAACAAATCAGACAACTCTGAGCAGCTCATCATTGTCTTAACCATTTCCATAAGAGCACTTTTCCTTCGCTCTGCTGCACCGTTCTGTTGGGGCGTACCGGGTGTAGTCAATTGGGATTGGATCCCAACCTCTGATGAGTAAGTCTTAAATTCTCCCAAGAGATACTCATCACTACGATCTGATCGTAGTGTCTTGATTCTTTTACTTTGATGTTTCTCCACATCAGCCTAAAATTCTTTGAACTGATCAAAGTATTCAGACTTGTGGCCATTAAGTAAATGTATCCATACATTTGAATATTCGTCTTACGAAGTATTCAAAGCTGCTTCTATCCTGGATTGGCATAGGACCATACAAATCAGAATGAGCCAATTCTAGCATATCTTTGGCTCTATACCCCTCAGCCTTGAAAAGGCCTCTGGGTTGTCTTACCTTCCAAGCAAGATTCAAAGGTTGGAAAGTCTCCCACCACCAATGAACCCAAGGGCCCATTAGCTATCGACCTAGGAATCCTACTAAGGTTAATATGACCAAGCCTTAGATGCCAAAGACATGTTTGATCCATCTTGGAAGGAACCTTTCTCTTATTTTGGTCAGATGATGAGCTATTAACTACTATTTGTATCATGGGAGACTTTGGTTCTAATTGTTTAAATTGCTTATCCATGTTCCTAAATAGATAATCTTTCTATTCCACTTTTCATAACAAAAAACAATAGAATATCCATTATTTCAGAAACTAAACCAAAGTTCTCTCTAAAAATTAGATACATAAAAGTAATCTTTTAAAACCAAAACTTTATTTTCCTATCTAAATAACTCCCACTGCAATAGTCGCCACCTCCGTAGCATATCCCATGTAGACGGTAATATCTTCTTTAGCTAGTCGTTGGGCTTCCTGGAACCTTTACAAAGAATTACGGACATGTTTAGATAACACCACTAAACATGTTACAACGACAAAAGAAAAAGATATACTTTTCTCTTGACGACGGGGACAATTCGCCTTCTAATGTCCAGTCTGCTGGCTTGTGATGCACTTGCCTTTCGGCTTCTTCACACCAGCTTTCGGCTTCTTCACACTAGCCTGAGGTCCCTGCGATCCTGCTGCCTTCCTGGACCCACCTTGTGTAACGCCCCAAAATTTTCATTTTTAGTTCTTAAAGTCCTTAGAATTATTTAAAAATGGTTTAGAAATATTCTAGATATTTTTAGGGATTTTTAGAATATTTTTATGGAATTTTCCGAGTCCGTTTAGTATATTTAAAAAAGGAAAAACATTTAATGGGGAGCAAGGAGTTCGAACCCTGCACCTCCGCGGAAGAGACAAGCGGGCAGACCAACTGCACCAATTCGTTTTGTTGATAGAGGATAAGCGAATCAATAGATAAGTTGTAGTTAGGTCAATCCGCCCCATAAGTATAAATAGATGAAAAAAGAGAGAAAAATCATTTAAGGGCAGCAGGGGGTTCGAACCCCCGACCACCAGGAGACCAGGCGAGAGCGCGACCGGCTGGGCTAGGGTATCAAGCACAATGAAAGGAGGAGAGAAATATATTTATAGAGTAGTTACGATTCTTTTCATAAAGATAGTATAAATAAATGAGTTAAGAGAGGAAATTAGATTTTTGGTTTTTCTCTTCCTCACCCTAGCCGCGCGACATCCTCCCCCTCTCACGCACGCACGCCAACACCAAGCCCTTTCTCTCCTCTTCCAAGGGGCGCCGGCCAAGGAGGGATCAAGGAAAGCTGAGCGTTGCGTTCGTCTCGACGAGGAGAACGCGTAGGCGCGAAGAATTCTCAGAGATCTCAAGTTTCTCCCGAGCCCTAGACGTCGTTCTTGGTTGTAAGTCCAAGATATCAATGTAAGTACTGCTCGCCTGCAGTAAGAGGCGGTTTTTCCGCGAGAATTTCCTTTAAAAGTTTTAAAAGAGATAGTTTCTTTAGTTTATGATTTTTGGCATGTGATATTAGTTCACTATATGTTTGTATAAGTTGATTAAGCACCCTATATGAGATTAGGGCTAAGAAAAGTTATGAGAAAAGAAAAGAGAAGATAAAGATAAGAAAAGAAAAGGCCAAGGCCTTAAGAAATCCTCAAAAGTCAAGACTTAGGGATTTTAGCACGCAAGGTGCTCGAGAAAATGCCAAGGCATTTACAGATAAGAAAGAAAAGAAAGAAAAACTATTTTATTTTATAAGGCCAGTACCCGGCGTCCAAGGGCGTCGTTAAAGAAATCCAGGTGTCCAATTCCAAGGTCTTGGCCCTGGTAGACCAAGGTCTGCTCTATTAGGATTGGTGGCTCGCTACCCCAACCTTTTAGGGAACGCGCATCAGATGGTACTTACGTCTTCAGTGGATCCAAGTGATTATTATTTTCAAGTATATGCTTTAGCAAACTTTTCTAAAGTTCAAAGAGTTTTCAAAAAGTTAAAGAATAGCTAAAGTTGCAAGTTGAGCCAAGAAAAGCAAGTTGAGATTTATTAATGCTTGAGTATGCATGTTTTGAGTTATACATGTTTAGTTTAGTTTTCTTTCAAGCATATAAGTATCTCATATGATTTTCATATTGTTCAAGAAGCATGTTTGCACATTTCGAGATTTTGTAAGCTAGATAGTACTTACTAAGCTTTTTGCTTACTAGTTGCATTTCCTCTTACTGCAGATAAAGGTAAAGGCAAGCAATTCTGAAGGAAGGCGACGAGGCGGTGCTGAGTAAAGTGTGTGTGGTGGCTGATTTTGGAAAGATCTTTGAGACGAGACAATTTAGTTATTTGAATTACAATGTTATAGTTTATTCAAATTCCAAGTTCTAGCTTTATGGAGTTTAGCGAACATTTAAGCTTTGGATAGTTTTACATGCTCAATTTTCGTAGAATAAAGATTTCATGCCATTTCATTTAGCATACATATCCTTATGATTGCATTGGATGAGTAGAAGTGTGAGTAGTTTGAGATATTGATACTTTATTGGAGTTATTAATGCATGTGCCAAAGATAGGACTAGTTTCCCTTTTAAATCAAGTTTTATTGCTCAATTATGCTTAGAAAAGTCGCCTTCTCATTTCATGATGTTTTAGCAATGTTATAGAATCTTGCATGATGAGTTTAAATGGTTAGAAGTTAAGTTTGGTACAAACTCTAGCCTAAAGTTTAAATAGTTTTTCATAACTTGCTAAATCTCGCAAAAGTCCTAATTTCGAGTTTATGGATTCGTTTTGGTTGGCTAAATTATTTAGGAAACTGGTATAGAGTATAGAAATGGTGTCATGATTTTATATGGCTCGAAAGTATAGGTTTGGTGGAGTTTTGAAATAAGTTTCGAAACCTGAATTTCAGATTTCAGGCTTATCAGTCGACTGATACAGTATCAGTCGACTGATACCCGTAAGCTGAGTTGGGCGAGGCAAGTTTCAATAAGTAATTTCTTACGAGTTTTTGAGAAAGAAAGTGTGACATGGTATCATGTATGACTAATTAAGTTAGAATATCATTCTTAGATAGATTAAAAAGAAAAAAAAAAAGATTTTCGCATTTTTAGTCGTGCATTAGAGTCGAGAAGTAGACAAAAGTAACGATCCGTCTAAGGCAGAGAAGGCGGGTCGCTACAGGTGGTATCAGAGCAGTTCCCATTCTCCAGCATCACACACACATCAGCATCAACCTTGCCGTCTTCAAGTAAGAAAGCTTTAAGTTTCAGTTTTTCTATTGCTCCTTTACTTAACTTCAGTATAGAGAAATGCTTAAGTACTTACTCACATGTGCATAGAACAAGGAAGCATGTTTAATACCTTAGTATCACGAAATCATGTTTAATCCCTAGAATGGATATTAGAGAAATGCTTAAGTACTTACTTGATTTGCCCAAAAGTAAGTTTTGGGATTATGGCACGCAAGGTGCTTGATAAAAGTTTTGAGCAAGACCAAGGTCTTACTAAGCCCTAGAACGAGTTCTAGGATTAAGAAATGAGATAAGAATCAAGACCAAGGTCTTGTTATATCCTAAAGCAAGTTTGGGAACATTACCATTAAGTGTTAAGTTATACATTTGAGGACGTCCTAGAAAGGCCCAAAACGAGGAGCAAGCTCCTAGAAGGCAAGAAGCGTACCTCATTCAGTAGGAGAAACTGAAGCCAGGGAACTTCCCAGGCACAAGCAAACCATGGGATGCTTAAGCATGGTTCAAAACGTTGGAAAGAATAGTAGGGCTACCGGACTGGCATGAGGTAGAGAAGATAAATGTGCATCTTTCTACCTTACAGGAGATGCTAGAATATAGTGGAAGAGAGTCAAGGCCAAGAGAAATGTCAGCCAGATGACATGGGCCGACTTCGAGACTGAGTTTTTCGAAGAATACTCTCACATGCAAGTAACCAACAAGCATTATGATGAATTCACGGAGTTCAGACAAGGAGAACTATCCGTGGATGAAGCAGTGAAGATGTTTAAGCGGTTAGCTCATCTGTGCCCAGAGCTAGTTAGCACAGAAAAAGAGATAGTTAGGCTAATGCTCAAGATGTTAAGGCCTGAGATAGCGTTGAAGGGGGCTAGCGGTGTTAAGAGGCTGCAAACCTCCGAAGAACTAATAAGTAGTGCTTTGATCACTGAGCACTACTTAAACAGTATAAAGGCCACCAGAAAGGTTAAACGATGAAGTTCTTAACAACCTTACCGTCAGGGGAAGTAATGGCCTCTACTGAGAGGCTAAGGGCAGTATCAATCTAGATTTCTAACCGAGAGCTCTATAGTGACTTGTTAGTCCTTGAGATGAAGGATTACGATGTCATTTTAGGAATGGACTTCTTGAGCAAGTATAATGCTCTATAGACTGCCGCAAGAAAAAAAGGTCAAGTTCACACCAGAAGCAGAACCTTCATTTGAGTTTATTGGAGGCCCAAGAAGAAAGATAAATAGGTTCCTACCTACCTTACAAGCTCAGAGAATGTTAGAGAAGGGGTGCTCTGATTTTCTAGCTCATATAGTGGATGCGAGTCAAGGAGAAGGATTGAAGAGAGAAGAAGTGAGGGTAGTCTGTGACTATCCTGAGGTGTTTCTTGAAGAGTTACCAGGACTCCCTCCCAATCAGGAAATTGAGTTTGAAATTGAGTTGGCCCCAGGAACCAACCCAATTTCGAAGGCACCTTATCGCATGGCACCAGCAGAACTGAAAGAATTACAAGAACAATTGCAAGAGCTGTTTGAGAAGGGTTTCATCCGCCCTAGTCATTCACCTTGGAGAGCTCCTGTACTGTTTGTCAAGAAGAAAGATAGATCCATGCGAATGTGCATAGATTATCGAGCTTTGAATAAGGTAACCATCAAGAACCGATATCCTTTGCCAAGGATAGATGATTTATTTGATCAGCTGAAGGGAGCCACAGGGTTCTCCAAGATAGATCTGCGATCAGGTTACCATCAGCTCAGAGTGAAGGAGAGTGATGTGCCAAGGACTGCTTTCAGTACAAGATACGGCCACTACGAATTTGTAGTAATGCCTTTTGGAGTAACCAATGCTCCAGCAGTCTTTATGGAGCTGATGAACCACATCTTCAGGGAATATCTCGATAAATTCGCCATTGTATTTATTGATGATATTCTCATATACTCACAGACTCCAGAGGACCATGCTACACACTTGAGGATAGTGATGCAGATCCTTCAGCAGGAGAAGCTCTATGCAAAATTCTCAAAGTGTGAGTTTTGGCTAGATCAGGTGACCTTCCTAGGTCACATTGTATCCAAAGAAGGCATTCAAGTTGATCCATCCAAGATAGAAGCAGTCAGCAAATGGTGTAGACCCAAGAATGCCAGTGAAATCAGAAGCTTCTTAGGCCTGGCAGGATATTACAGAAAATTGTGGAGGACTTTTCCAGAATAGCCTCTCCACTCACAGCCTTGACCAGAAAGAACAAGAAGTTTGAATGGTCAGATAAATGCGAGCACAGTTTTCTAGAGCTGAAGAAGAGACTGACCAGTGCTCCCATCCTGACTGTTCCAGAGAGTGACAAGGCCTTTGACATCTACAGTGATGCATCCAAGATGGGCCTTGGAGCTGTCCTCATGCAAGACGGTAAAGTAATAGCATATGCCTCCAGACAGCTCAAGGACTATGAGAAGAATTACCCTACCCACGACCTTGAGCTAGCAACTGTGGTTTTCGCACTGAAGCTCTGGAGACACTACCTGTATGGAGTGCAGTGCAGAATCTTCACATACCATCAAAGTTTGAAGTACTTCTTCACTCAGAAGGACCTGAATATGAGGCAGCGCAGGTGGCTAGAGTTGGTCAAAGATTATGACTGTGAAATCCTCTACCACCCAGGTAAAGCTAATAAAGTGGCAGATGCACTGAGCAGGAAATCCTGTGCAGCACTGATGTCCCTATCATCACTATCTCTACCACTTCAGAAAGAAATAAAGGATTTTGGAATCGAGGTAATAATTGGGCAACTTTCTGCATTGACCCTAGAGTCAACCCTGCTTAAAGATATACAAGAAAAGCAAGATCAAGACCCAGAGATCCAGAAGATCAAGCAGAGGATCCAAGAGGCAGAAAATTCAGAGTTTCGAGTATCAGACAGTGGCATCCTCTATTTTGGAGACCGCCTTTGCGTCCCCAATGATGATGAACTAAGAAAGAATATTCTAGAAGAGGCCCACAGTACCCCATACTCTATGCATCCTGGTTCTACCAAGATGCATGTATCAAGATTTAAAGAAAAGATTCTGGTGGTCTGGACTCAAGCGAGACGTGGCCAGATATATCAGTACCTGCTTGACCTGCCAGAGGGTCAAAGCAGAACACCAGAGACCAGGAGGAGTTCTACAGCCACTTCCCATTCCAGAGTGGAAGTGGGAAGAAATATCCATGGACTTTATCACAGGTCTTCCAAGAACCACCCATGGACACGATGCAATTTGGGTGATAGTGGATAGATTGACCAAGTCTGCCCACTTCCTAGCCATCAAGTTATCGCATTCGGTAGAGCAGTTAGCACAGCTGTACGTGAAGGAAGTAATCAGGCTTCACGGAGTTCCGAAGTCGATCGTTTCTGACAGAGATGGGCGATTCATCTCCCATTTTTGGAGGTGTGTTCAGGACGCCCTAGGCACCAGACTTCAGTTCAGCACAGCTTTCCATCCCCAGACAGATGGACAAACAGAGAGAGTAAATCAAATTTTAGAAGACATGCTCAGGGCTTGTGCGTTAGACTTTAAAGGCAGTTGGTGCAAATTTTTGTGCTTAACTGAGTTTGCCTACAACAATAGCTATCAGACCACTATCAGGATGGCACCTTATGAGGCATTGTATGGCAGAAAATGCAGATCACCCATATGTTGGCAAGAAGCTGGTGAGAAGAAAGAGATAGAGTCAGGACTAGGCAGCCAGACTGAGCTTATAGATGAGACCACTCAGGCTATCCAGACGATCCGCCAGAGGATTGAGACTGCCCAGAGTAGACAGAAAAGTTATGCTGACACACGCCGTAGGCCACTTGAATTCCAAGTTGGAGATTCAGTATTTCTCAAGGTCGCCCCTGTGAAGGGAGTGATGAGATTTGGCAAAAAGGGCAAGCTAAGTCCTCGCTACATAGGACCCTACAAGATTATAAAGAGAGTTGGGAAGGTAGCCTATAAGCTGGACTTACCAGAGGATATGTCAGCTATCCACAGTACCTTTCATGTCTCTATGCTAAAGAAGTGTATTCACGACCCCAGCCAAGTGATTCAGCCTCAGTCAGTACAGATCCAAGAAGATCTTAGCTATGAGAGCAGACCGACACAGATAGTGGACAAAGCAGTTAAAAGATTAAGAAATAAAGAAGTGCCACTAGTGAAGGTCATCTGGCAGAATCAAAAGCATGAGGAGGCTACTTGGGAACGTGAGGACAGTGACGCGCCCAAATATACTATGTTAAAGTTGTCACGAAATGTATGGGCTCATCAAATTTAAATATGAATAAAATGAAAGCTGGAAACCCTTTTTGCAATTAAAGAATAAAAGCGTAGTAAAGGGGCCACAGGTCGTATTTTTCTCGGGGACTAGTTGTCGTGTTTGATTCGAGCTTGTGTTCGTATGTCGTTTATGTTTTCGGGTTTCAAATAAATAATTTGGGTTTTAGTTTCAGTTGCAAATGAGATCGCAATATGAGATAAAATGTATGTCACCTAAAACTTGATACGCAACGGATAAAACTTATGTGCCAAATCTAATATGGAATGTCAAAACCAATACTAACAATTCTGAAATGATAAAATTCAGACCAATGGATAACTTTTATAAATGAACTTGTATTGCAGATTCTTACAGCAGGAATTCTGACTGTGAATCTCAGAAATTCAGCAACAGGTAAAATGCAATGCTAGACAGACCAATGTTGGTGGAGTTGAACAGAAAAAAATTTCAGAACATGAACTGCCAATTCAGAAATGAATTGATCATGCAGTTGGAAGGAAAACTATAAATGATCAGAGAATGAAACAGACTTTCTGATCAGATCTGCGGTTTCAGACCAAATGCAGAAATTCAGCGACCATTTGAAAAGCAGAACCAACAACAAACCAGCTGGACTTGACACACTTATCTACAATTCAGAAAAGCTTAAGGATGACTGATGTATGCTTAACACCAATTCAGAGTTGCTAAGTTGACAATTGCTGGAAGCAAACTGATGCATAGGAATCAGATTCGATACACATGATGAAGACTTGATACATAACAGGGAAAGACTGAACAAAGCTGCGAAATTGGAATTCAATGCTTATCCAACTCATTAGCTAACCAAATGTTGTCTTTAATCTCAGGTATTAAGACCAAAAACTCATTGAATTCGAAATGCTATGAAGAATTCAGATCTACTGCTGAAATGTGCAGGAATGGGGCTGATACATGATGAAATGGACTGTGTGCAGAAATTTCGAACAGAACAAACTCAGAAATGAAGCTACATCAATCAATTTAACAAACTAAATGTGAGATAAACTGAAGTATTCAGAAGCTAAGGGAAATTCAGAGAAGAAGGCTGATACGCAGGGTGAAGACAAGTTGATACACGAACTGAGCTTGGCACGCAGCTGGAAAACAAACTGAAATTTGGAATTACCAAGCTAAACAAAATTCAGAATTTAAGCTAAGATCTAAACAAACTTAAACTAACTAATTTAGCTCACTAAAAGTGAAGCAAATCGAAAATTTCTGAAACTGAATTGCAAATTCAGAAATGAACTGATACGCACGGTTTCAAAACGGCACGCAGGAAATAAATTGCAAACTGACTGAAATTTGATCTAATTGTCACCTACACAAGCTCATAAACTACTAAACTTAAAGATTAACAACCTAATTAAGCTCAACTATTCAGAAAACTAAATCTAAGCAACTGAAAACTGAAATTTGCAGGAAACAAAACAGAATTCGGCAGAGTAAGAAATTACAGCTAAACAAACGAAATTAAACTATGAAATCTAAACATCGATCTCTTCCCGAGCTCGAATGCTTCTTGGTCGTCAAGCAAGAGTGAGCCTCGGACCCGCAAGCTCAGCAAATCAATGGAGAAACGACCTCTGCGAAGCAACTCAGCTCACAGTCTGTGCCAAGCTGAATTGCTAATCGATTTCTTCAATCTTGCCTTGTCCAACCTCGCGGATGATGTGGGGATGAACTAAACACTCCAGGGAACCCCTCTGGATAGCTCGGATGGATGGAAGGTGGATCAAAACCGAGATTGAAGTAATGAAGGACAGAGTTGCGGAAACCTCGCAACAACTCTGTTTTGGCCAATTCGGAGCTGGAAATTCACCGAAGCAACTCCCCAAGGATCTAGCACTCGATCTAGGTCAGAAATCGAGGGGTCGCGCCCCTTGAATTGAAGAAATTAGCTAAAACCGAAGAAGAAACGAAGAAGATGACTGTAGCGGCGGAGACGCGACCAGTTGAGCTGCGGCTGTGTTTTTGATTAAATAGGAATCAATGGACGGCTCAGATCGATCGGAGGAGATCCAACGGCTGATCTTGCTCTGATTGAAGCCAAACTTTTATGATGATGATCTGGGGTCAGGATCTGCCTTGTGGTAGCTCGGATCCTCCAGATGTGCAACGGATGGTCCAGATCAACTCTATCTGTGAATGGACGCTCTAGAGCCCTCCTTGCTTGATCCAACGGTTGATCTAGCTCTGATTGGGATGAAACCTTCAGATCTTGATCATAGAGCTTGATCAACCCTAACCCTAGCTCGGATTGCTTCAGATCGTCCCGGATGGCTCAGATCTAGCCGCTCTTGAATCGGACGGCCCGGATTAATCGTAGGCTTGATAATTCGATCCGGTTCACATCCGACTCAGGTTTGACCCAGTATGCCCTAGGTCTAGGATCCTTTCATGCCTACAAAAATATATCAGAAAATTAGTGGCCAAAGAATCCAAAAATATGTAATTTTGCAATTAAGTCCAAAATAATAGAAAATCCTAAAACCTAGGGTAAAATCACAATTAAACAATAAAAACATGGATCAAACATGGATTTTAGCACTTAAAATAATCAATAAAATGGTGCTTATCAACTCCCCCACACTTAACCTTGAGCGTCTCGCGAAACTACTAAATATGTATCCCCTAGATTTTCTTAAGCATAATTAGAAACAATTGAAAAGAAATTACCTAAGGTTGTCAATTCTCATAAATCTAAGCTCTATGGATTAGTATCTTGTCCTTAAATCAACAACTTAGCCTTTTCATCTATCATGAGTCATTGAGATGAATTTAACTCATAGCCTTTCATGGGAAGTTTTGGTGGCTCTCTCTTAAGTTCTAAGTTGGTGATGGAAGTGGAGCTCACTCAAACACATATGCTTTTTGCACTACCATAGGCTTGCTTATTATCTAATCTCTACCATTAATCATGAATAGGATCAACATCTATAAAAACAAGTGAAAGAAATAGAAATGATAAGAAATGGAATAAAAATCAAGGAAATGGAGAAATTGATGAAGTGGAAGACTTGAGTGCTTGGGGATATTTTTGATGCTCTTTGCTCTCCATCCAGTCCCCTAATGATCTCAAAGGTGTTGTGAAGTCAAACTTGAATAGATTCCTTTGATTTGGATGAGAAATCCTTCCTTGATTTCCTTGTGCCAAGTTTCCCTATTGCGTGCCAACCTTGCTTCTTTCACTCTTTTCTCAGATTTTTTTTTCTTTTTCAGGTCTTCTAATAGAGCACATCAGATCTTGCAATTCTCTAATTTCTCTAACAATTACCATCAGCTAGCATCACATAGTGTAGAGTAGAGTTTGAATGGTTTCACTTGAAAATTCTGCCCCCAAGGTTGGATTTCAGCCATATTCTTCCATTTCCTGCCCATATCTGCATTTGTTTTTCCTAGATCCGAAATTGAATGTGCACCTTCAACTTCAGCTCCATTTAACACTTAATATCTTGATTCATAGTTTCAAAAACTCAAATTTCAGCTTCAACTTGACACAAACTGCACAAACTGCTTGTGCTGATTTTTTTTCTTTGTGTTCAGCTTGTATTCAGCTTCCATTCGCACTTGGCTTGTATCACTTAGTAGCTCCCAGATGCACCACTCGGCAGCAACAAATACGATCAGATTCCTTCAATTGTTATCAAACCTTGCGGCAGCCACATTGGTTTCGAATCAATTCCTGCACTTCAATTTTCTGCACTGCACAGAAAAATTTTCTTTTCTGTTCTCTGTTTTTGGCACAAATTCTTTGTTAACTGCTCAGATTTCCTGCATTTCCCTACTTTGATCTCATCCAATTGCCTCACTAACAGTTCTTCAATGATTCACGGCAGCTCCAAGTTGATTTGTTTAGCTGCAACACACAAAATTTCCAAATCAGCACACATTTCTGCATTGTTTCCAATAATTCCAGATTCAGCTCTTTAACTTTCAGCTTCATTCTCATCTTATCTTTTCAACATTTCTGATCATCCATAAGCTCTAATAGCTGTCGAGAGGCTTCCCTACAATCCCAAATCAGTTTCTGATGATCGAAGTCGGCTGGAATTCTGGCTTCTACACTGCATAGATTCACTGCAGCCTTTAGTTTTCCATATAAACTGATTCCAAACGAATTGGGAATCAGCCTCCATCATTTCAGCAGCTAGCTTTGCAACCCAGCTCAGAACTTCCTGCTTTAAGTCAAATTTCGTCAGCCTGCAATTCAGCTTCAATTCAGAGTTTATACAACAAGTTCTGGTCCCAAGTTGATACAAGCTTGTGGAGAAATTTCAGATTTCAGATATGATGTAGCCAGCAGTCTTGCAATTCTCTTTCTGCTTGAATTCCAATCAAATATCAGCTTAAACTCAACCCTCTCCGTGAGTAACATTTCTGAATTTACAGCCAAAAGAATTTCCATTCAGATTCAAGTTGACACAATTCTGCACAAACAAGTTTTGGCAATAACCTTCTTCTGCTTCAAAGTCTTTTACCTCTGCTGCAGATTCTTTGTTTCGGCCACAATTCAGATTGTCCCTGCTATAAATCCAATCCACTCCATATCAGATCAGTGAATTTAATTCCACTTAAAAACCTTGATACAAAGTTTGGCTTCAATTTGCTGATTGCGTGCCATTTTTTTTTTCTTGGCACACAATTTCTTCTTCCTCAACCAATTTGAGCTTGGTCATGTAAATTTGGCTCTTCAATTTATATTCAGCAGAATCTAGATGCTTCCATCCTTTTGCACATATAAGCTTGTCATCCATTTTTGACACCAAACATCACTCAAACTCATCTTTGGCACATAAATTTTTTTTTTTTTCCGAGTTGAAATGCATCATTGATGAAATTGCTTCCAAATCACCAATCACTCCCCCACACTTAATTCTTTGTCCGTCTCGGGCAAAATAGCATCAAGAAAACATCCCAAGCAAACAAATCCATAGAAAAAAAATAGGGTTAAGATTAGCAATAAGGAAAGGTAAATAGAATAGAATAGGCAAATTGATGTGGAAAGGTGAATAAAATGATTAGTCCCTATAGATGTGATCCAATCATTGAAATATGATTTTGAAAGAACCTAAGCAAGTTCTAGAATACAATAACATATGTGTATCACAAAATAAGGCTAATCTCACTAGGTAAAAATAATCCATCTCAAATTCTCAATTAAGAATCCAAAGCAAAAATCGTACTCAAGCATCCAAGATTTCATCTATGAACTCAAATCTTAAGTTTTAACAACCAAATTTAATTTATTTTCAAAAGACTCTAAAATGCTATGGAGATAACCTAGAGGGATACTTTTATTTCTACTCAGGCAAGAAAAAGTGACAAAAGGAATAACATGCATTTATTTACAAGGACTCAATTTAAAAGAAAATTCTACTTCTAAAAAGCATAAAAAATGAAAAATGCAATAAAAGAAAATGTCAGAAGAATCAGACTCCCCTTTATTCTGGTGGGCGGAGTCTATCCAGAAGTAGCCTCCATCGTGGTAGTGGAGGAAAATGGGTGGCTGGGAGATTTGGAACTCCCCCACACTTGAATTTCACAATATTTTGCTCTGGTGGCCTCAGGCGATTCAGGTTCAAGAGCCATTCAAGGGATGGAGTGCTTTTAATTAAAGTCAGATCATCTCCTCCTTCTTGATGCCCTTCAGAAGTCCTCCCAGGAGGCTGAAGCCTGTTCAGTTGGAGCACCCACTCCTGGAGTCTTCTGGACCCTGCAAAAACATGTAATACCTCTCTCAAGCGTGCAGGGTCAGAAAGAAAAAAAATAATATCAGTATCTGCATAAAATGAATCCAAAACTGCATCATGTCTAATTAAATCAATTTGTGGTGCCTCAATAAAATTTTCAAAATTATTTCCTACCAAATTTGCATCCTGAAATTCATCACAAATAATGAAATCAATTTTTGGCACTTCAATAAAAATCTCGCAATTATTTTTCAACAAAGATGGATCAAGCAAAATATCACAGCCTATAAAATCAATCTCAGGTGCCTCAAAGAATTTTTCAAAATTATTTCCAGCATAAGATATATCAAAACACTCATCACAACAATTAACAACACTAGGCACTTCTAAAAAATTTTCACACTCAGCATTTTCATGATTTGTATCACCACATGCTTCATATTCAACATATTCTCCACTAGGTACCTCTAGGGATTTTTCACAATCAAATTCTACAAGAAATGCATCCCTAGGTGTATCAAAAATAATAAAATCAGTTTGAGGTACCTCATTACAAATTTCAGAAAAATTAGGAGGAGAATTTACCTGATCGTGCTGAAAAGTACCTGGAGATTCTACAAAAGTAGATATATCTGTGGTCTCCTCCTGATCATGTGCAGTCTCCTCTTCAGCCTCAAGTTCTGGTGGACACTCAAATAAAACAGGTGATCCTTGGGTTCTTGCTTCTACCATGCAAGTCCCTACACTTCCTGGAAGTTGTGGTGGTCCCTGGGGCTTAGTGCAGTCCCCTACACCTGTGGAATCATCTCCTCTGCATGCTTCTTCTGTAATATCTGCAACAACAGTATCAGAAAAATTAGGACCACTAATAACACTATCATCACAAAATAAAAGACTAGAATGGTCCTGTGAAGCTTCAGTTTCTTCTGCTGGAGCTGAAAAATTTGGAATTGGATTTTGAATAGGAGTCTCCGGAGGAATGCATGCTGTAGGTGCCCAAACTTTAATGTATTCTTCTTCTTCTTCTATCACATTTGCAAGATTACTTGAAGAAGGACTTGAACATACACTAGGGTCACCTTGAACTGATATAAAACCAACTCCGGGGCTCTCAGAATCAAGAGTTGCTTGAGAATATAATTGTCCTGATTCTTGGGCTAGCCTTTGTTTCACTTGATCAACTAATTTTGCAATTCGTTGTAGTTGTTGTTGATTTTGCTCTTGTTGTTGTTGTAACATCTCCATCATCCTTTGTTGTTGAGCCTCACTCCAATCACGATCATCAAAGCCTCCTTGGTTAAACTGCTGAAATGGAACATAAGGCTGCTGAAGTCCAGGAGGAGGCTGCGCATTCTGAAATGGAAACTGTAGGGGCTGATCAAATGGATGCATGGACTGATTAGATTGCTGAAAACTTGGCTCACAACATGGTGGAGATAGCTGAAAATTTTGATTATGAAATTCTTGGATCTGAGGTTGAAATTGTTGTGGTGAACACTCAAATTGATGTGGGGGCTGTTGGTACTGATTTTGGTGCTGAATTTGTTGAGGATATGGCTGGAAATTGCTTTGGAAATTTGATGGACCTTGCTGAAAACTATTCCCCGGAAAACCTTGATTTGAACCTTGCTGAAAACTCTGATTGGGCTGCTGAAAACTCTGAAACTGCTGCCCTTGCTGATAGTTCCCCTGAAAACCTTGATTTTGGTTAAATGTTGACTGTTGATGCTGAAAACCTTGCTGAAAAGGCTGAGACATCTGCTGGAAATTTTGAAAGCTTCCTTGAACTTGCTGATTTTGGTGGTATTGAGGCTGAAAATTCTGATATTGCTGTTGGAATTGTGGCTGCCCATTCTGAAATGGTTGCTGAAAATTTGAATAGTATTGCTGAAACATTTTGATCTTGCAGCCCTGTCACAAAACAAACAAGAAAAATAGCAGCAACCCGTATACAAAAAATAAAGCAAAATAAAATAGAACCCAATGATATGTCTAAAGAAACATACAAGCAAAAATCAAACAATTCAACTAGTTGCTTCCCCGGCAACGGCGCCAAAAATTTGACGCGCCCAAATATACTATGTTAAAGTTGTCACGAAATGTATGGGCTCATCAAATTTAAATATGAATAAAATGAAAGCTGGAAACCCTTTTTGCAATTAAAGAATAAAAGCGTAGTAAAGGGGCCACAGGTCGTATTTTTCTCGGGGACTAGTTGTCGTGTTTGATTCGAGCTTGTGTTCGTATGTCGTTTATGTTTTCGGGTTTCAAATAAATAATTTGGGTTTTAGTTTCAGTTGCAAATGAGATCGCAATATGAGATAAAATGTATGTCACCTAAAACTTGATACGCAACGGATAAAACTTATGTGCCAAATCTAATATGGAATGTCAAAACCAATACTAACAATTCTGAAATGATAAAATTCAGACCAATGGATAACTTTTATAAATGAACTTGTATTGCAGATTCTTACAGCAGGAATTCTGACTGTGAATCTCAGAAATTCAGCAACAGGTAAAATGCAATGCTAGACAGACCAATGTTGGTGGAGTTGAACAGAAAAAAATTTCAGAACATGAACTGCCAATTCAGAAATGAATTGATCATGCAGTTGGAAGGAAAACTATAAATGATCAGAGAATGAAACAGACTTTCTGATCAGATCTGCGGTTTCAGACCAAATGCAGAAATTCAGCGACCATTTGAAAAGCAGAACCAACAACAAACCAGCTGGACTTGACACACTTATCTACAATTCAGAAAAGCTTAAGGATGACTGATGTATGCTTAACACCAATTCAGAGTTGCTAAGTTGACAATTGCTGGAAGCAAACTGATGCATAGGAATCAGATTCGATACACATGATGAAGACTTGATACATAACAGGGAAAGACTGAACAAAGCTGCGAAATTGGAATTCAATGCTTATCCAACTCATTAGCTAACCAAATGTTGTCTTTAATCTCAGGTATTAAGACCAAAAACTCATTGAATTCGAAATGCTATGAAGAATTCAGATCTACTGCTGAAATGTGCAGGAATGGGGCTGATACATGATGAAATGGACTGTGTGCAGAAATTTCGAACAGAACAAACTCAGAAATGAAGCTACATCAATCAATTTAACAAACTAAATGTGAGATAAACTGAAGTATTCAGAAGCTAAGGGAAATTCAGAGAAGAAGGCTGATACGCAGGGTGAAGACAAGTTGATACACGAACTGAGCTTGGCACGCAGCTGGAAAACAAACTGAAATTTGGAATTACCAAGCTAAACAAAATTCAGAATTTAAGCTAAGATCTAAACAAACTTAAACTAACTAATTTAGCTCACTAAAAGTGAAGCAAATCGAAAATTTCTGAAACTGAATTGCAAATTCAGAAATGAACTGATACGCACGGTTTCAAAATGGCACGCAGGAAATAAATTGCAAACTGACTGAAATTTGATCTAATTGTCACCTACACAAGCTCATAAACTACTAAACTTAAAGATTAACAACCTAATTAAGCTCAACTATTCAGAAAACTAAATCTAAGCAACTGAAAACTGAAATTTGCAGGAAACAAAACAGAATTCGGCAGAGTAAGAAATTACAGCTAAACAAACGAAATTAAACTATGAAATCTAAACATCGATCTCTTCCCGAGCTCGAATGCTTCTTGGTCGTCAAGCAAGAGTGAGCCTCGGACCCGCAAGCTCAGCAAATCAATGGAGAAACGACCTCTGCGAAGCAACTCAGCTCACAGTCTGTGCCAAGCTGAATTGCCAATCGATTTCTTCAATCTTGCCTTGTCCAACCTCGCGGATGATGTGGGGATGAACTAAACACTCCAGGGAACCCCTCTGGATAGCTCGGATGGATGGAAGGTGGATCAAAACCGAGATTGAAGTAATGAAGGACAGAGTTGCGGAAACCTCGCAACAACTCTGTTTTGGCCAATTCGGAGCTGGAAATTCACCGAAGCAACTCCCCAAGGATCTAGCACTCGATCTAGGTCAGAAATCGAGGGGTCGCGCCCCTTGAATTGAAGAAATTAGCTAAAACCGAAGAAGAAACGAAGAAGATGACTGTAGCGGCGGAGACGCGACCAGTTGAGCTGCGGCTGTGTTTTTGATTAAATAGGAATCAATGGACGGCTCAGATCGATCGGAGGAGATCCAACGGCTGATCTTGCTCTGATTGAAGCCAAACTTTTATGATGATGATCTGGGGTCAGGATCTGCCTTGTGGTAGCTCGGATCCTCCAGATGTGCAACGGATGGTCCAGATCAACTCTATCTGTGAATGGACGCTCTAGAGCCCTCCTTGCTTGATCCAACGGTTGATCTAGCTCTGATTGGGATGAAACCTTCAGATCTTGATCATAGAGCTTGATCAACCCTAACCCTAGCTCGGATTGCTTCAGATCGTCCCGGATGGCTCAGATCTAGCCGCTCTTGAATTGGACGGCCCGGATTAATCGTAGGCTTGATAATTCGATCCGGTTCACATCCGACTCAGGTTTGACCCAGTATGCCCTAGGTCTAGGATCCTTTCATGCCTACAAAAATATATCAGAAAATTAGTGGCCAAATAATCCAAAAATATGTAATTTTGCAATTAAGTCCAAAATAATAGAAAATCCTAAAACCTAGGGTAAAATCACAATTAAACAATAAAAACATGGATCAAACATGGATTTTAGCACTTAAAATAATCAATAAAATGGTACTTATCAGACAGCATGAGAGAAAGATATCCAGAATTATTCTAAGTTCGAGGACGAACTTTTTATAAGGTATGGGGGATTGTAACGCCCCAAAATTTTCATTTTTAGTTCTTAAAGTCCTTAGAATTATTTAAAAATGGTTTAGAAATATTCTAGATATTTTTAAGGATTTTTAGAATATTTTTATGGAATTTTCCGAGTCCGTTTAGTATATTTAAAAAAGGAAAAACGTTTAATGGGCAGCAAGGAGTTCAAACCCTGCACCTCCGCGGGAGAGACAAGCGGGCAGACCAGCTGCACCAATTCGTTTTGTTGATAGAGGATAAGCGAATCAATAGATAAGTTGTAGTTAGGTCAATCCGCCCCATAAGTATAAATAGATGAAAAAAGAGAGAAAAATCATTTAAGGGCAGCAGGGGGTTCGAACCCCCGACCACCAGGAGACCAGGCGAGAGCGCGACCGGCTGGGCTAGGGTATCAAGCACAATGAAAGGAGGAGAGAAATATATTTATAGAGTAGTTACGATTCTTTTCATAAAGATAGTATAAATAGATGAGTTAAGAGAGGAAATTAGATTTTTGGTTTTTCTCTTCCTCACCCTAGCCGCGCGACATCCTCCCCCTCTCACGCACGCACGCCAACACCAAGCCCTTTCTCTCCTCTTCCAAGGGGCGCCGGCCAAGGAGGGATCAAGGAAAGCTGAGCGTTGCGTTCGTCTCGACGAGGAGAACGCGTAGGCGCGAAGAATTCTCAGAGATCTCAAGTTTCTCCCGAGCCCTAGACGTCGTTCTTGGTTGTAAGTCCAAGATATCAATGTAAGTACTGCTCGCCTGCAGTAAGAGGCGGTTTTTCCGCGAGAATTTCCTTTAAAAGTTTTAAAAGAGATAGTTTCTTTAGTTTATGATTTTTGGCATGTGATATTAGTTCACTATATGTTTGTATAAGTTGATTAAGCACCCTATATGAGATTAGGGCTAAGAAAAGTTATGAGAAAAGAAAAGAGAAGATAAAGATAAGAAAAGAAAAGGCCAAGGCCTTAAGAAATCCTCAAAAGTCAAGACTTAGGGATTTTAGCACGCAAGGTGCTCGAGAAAATGCCAAGGCATTTACAGATAAGAAAGAAAAGAAAGAAAAACTATTTTATTTTATAAGGCCAGTACCCGGCGTCCAAGGGCGTCGTTAAAGAAATCCAGGTGTCCAATTCCAAGGTCTTGGCCCTGGTAGACCAAGGTCTGCTCTATTAGGATTGGTGGCTCGCTACCCCAACCTTTTAGGGAACGCGCATCAGATGGTACTTACGTCTTCAGTGGATCCAAGTGATTATTATTTTCAAGTATATGCTTTAGCAAACTTTTCTAAAGTTCAAAAAGTTTTCAAAAAGTTAAAGAATAGCTAAAGTTGCAAGTTGAGCCAAGAAAAGCAAGTTGAGATTTATTAATGCTTGAGTATGCATGTTTTGAGTTATACATGTTTAGTTTAGTTTTCTTTCAAGCATATAAGTATCTCATATGATTTTCATATTGTTCAAGAAGCATGTTTGCACATTTCGAGATTTTGTGAGCTAGATAGTACTTACTAAGCTTTTTGCTTACTAGTTGCATTTCCTCTTACTGCAGATAAAGGTAAAGGCAAGCAATTCTGAAGGAAGGCGACGAGGCGGTGCTGAGTAAAGTGTGTGTGGTGGCTGATTTTGGAAAGATCTTTGAGACGAGACAATTTAGTTATTTGAATTACAATGTTATAGTTTATTCAAATTCCAAGTTCTAGCTTTATGGAGTTTAGCGAACATTTAAGCTTTGGATAGTTTTACATGCTCAATTTTCATAGAATAAAGATTTCATGCCATTTCATTTAGCATACATATCCTTATGATTGCATTGGATGAGTAGAAGTGTGAGTAGTTTGAGATATTGATACTTTATTGGAGTTATTAATGCATGTGCCAAAGATAGGACTAGTTTCCCTTTTAAATCAAGTTTTATTGCTCAATTATGCTTAGAAAAGTCGCCTTCTCATTTCATGATGTTTTAGCAATGTTATTGAATCTTGCATGATGAGTTTAAATGGTTAGAAGTTAAGTTTGGTACAAACTCTAGCCTAAAGTTTAAATAGTTTTTCATAACTTGCTAAATCTCGCAAAAGTCCTAATTTCGAGTTTATGGATTCGTTTTGGTTGGCTAAATTATTTAGGAAACTGGTATAGAGTATAGAAATGGTGTCATGATTTTATATGGCTCGAAAGTATAGGTTTGGTGGAGTTTTGAAACAAGTTTCGAAACCTGAATTTCAGATTTCAGGCTTATCAGTCGACTGATACAGTATCAGTCGACTGATACCCGTAAGCTGAGTTGGGCGAGGCAAGTTTCAATAAGTAATTTCTTACGAGTTTTTGAGAAAGAAAGTGTGACATGGTATCATGTATGACTAATTAAGTTAGAATATCATTCTTAGATAGATTAAAAAGAAAAAAAAAGATTTCCGCATTTTTATTCGTGCATTAAAGTCGAGAAGTAGACAAAAGTAACGATCCGTCTAAGGCAGAGAAGGCGGGTCGCTACACCTTGTTTCTTCTTCTTCCTGCCTTTCAGCACAGAAGTAGAAACCTTCTAAGTGACCAAGGTATGCGAACTCTGAAAGAGCCTTTCTGCCACCTGGAGTTCTCCTAACAGTTCCCCCTACCTATACTCATGCTTATTCATGTTATAGTTGAGCCGGAACTGCTCAAAACTCTTAGGCAGAGACTGGAGTATAATATTGACCTGGGTTTGTGCTCCCAATACCTCAATCTCATTGAGGTGAGCCATTATTTTCAGGACATGATCCCTTACGAATGTCCCTTCGACCAAGCTCCCAATGTGGCCTTGGGGGTCTAGCTTGGTTGGCACTGCCACATAACTTTCTCGTGCATGTGTCCTGCCCCATTACTCATCCCTATCAACTATAATGTGTGATGTGAGGAATAGGATGGGCCCCCTAGTATGGAAAAAGGTCAATGCCATGGTTTGACGTGGTAGTTATGGTCATAGATGGTCAATTGAGACTAGAATCCCAGTCAGTGCTCTTATCGGGTTTGATTGGAGTTGCTAATTGAACATCAATAAAGAAACCCAAATCACCAAGTCCGATCGAATATCAACAGTACATCACTTCATTAAAGCATAATCACCTGAAGTTGAGTTAATGAAGTTTGATCAGACTAACTTGCTAGGATCCCAACTAGATTTTCAAGCCCCACTTAGCAAAGGCCGATCAAATTCTCCTGGATCTAAAATCCCTTAACACACCTCTCGACTGTCTGGGGCCTAGAGATTTGGCCATTGGCCCGATCTGCCCTCCTTTAAAGTCTAATGGGGTCTGCTAGCCTCTGAACCTATTAAAGTCATTGATCCATGAAACCATATTAGGGATAAGTCCCACTACAGTGATGTCAGAAGCCATATGACGTTGTATCTTTGTGTAGATATGCTGTAGATATATTATTATCATTATACCCATGATGGTTGACAAGACTGCTCAATACAGCTAAAATACAGCGATTAGATAGGTCCATTCCTCTGACACAATATCTCATTAATCGGAGATTATTAGGGGTTGCTATAAATAGAGGTTCCTTCTCCACAATACAGGTGTACATTTTTAAATTTCTGCATCTTCGTTTTCATTGCCACTAAACTCTACCTTTTGAGCGTCAAAATAGTTACATCGAAACCCCCTAGCTTGCCTATTGACGTTCCTTTTGCTTGTGCTTCTTAGCAAAGTAGCAAGTCTTTTGAGCAAAGTCATCACACGGTCAACTTTCCATCCACTTCATCGGCGCTCCAACTTCATCGCTCTCAAACAGGATCAATATATCTATAGTGAGTTTGGGATTTAAGATTTACATCAAATAGTACTATAATGGGTAGAAGCTACAATATAAATATATCTATAGTGAGTTTGAGATTATCAAGTAGTTGCTATAGTATGTTTAGGATGAATTTATGTTCTCTAAACATTATTATATCAAAATAATATTTATTCAAAATTATTTAAACTTTAACATAATTATTTTAAAACAATTACATATTTATTCAAAATTATTTAAACTTTAACATAATTATTTTAAAACAATTACAAAGCTATTATGTAATAGTTATTAGTAACTTTTATATATTATAGCAGTTATTCAGTAATTTCTATACAATATAAATCCTAAATCTACCGTAAATATATTATAGTAACTACTAGATATCTTTTACCTATTATAAAAATAATTAATCAGGTTAGGATAACGTTAAACATGGATGATCAATCCGGTCCCACGAAAGTTTTCCGCCGACAGCTAGAGTAAATTGGGAAGCGCTCACGGCGAATGGTCTAGAAGCCCAATATCCCACGATTATGTGTCCTATTTGGAGGAAATCTTCTACCTATTATAACAACAACTATTAGTAGTGAGTCAAGAGGTATTTTCGGGATAAAATATCTAATGAAACATCTTTAAAATGTTATTCCTAAATCGCCCATCCACTTCTTGGCAAAGTAGTGGGTCAAGAGGCATTTTCCTTGTGCTTCTTGGCAAAGTAGCAAGTCTTCTTAGCAAGGTCATCACACGGTTAACTTTCCATCCTACTTCATCGACGCTCCAACTTCATCGCTCTCAAACATGATCAATGTATTTAGAGTGAGTTTGGAATTTAAGATTTAAAATTTATATCAAATAATACTATAATATATAGAAGCTACCATATATAGAAATTATCAAGTAGTTGTTATAGTATGTTAAGGATGAATTTATGTTCTCTAAACATTATTATATCAAAATAATATTTATTCAAAATTATTTAAATTTTAACAAAATTATTTTAAAATAATTACAAAAGCTATTATGTAGCTGCTACAATCTTAAAATCACTCTAAACATGTTGTAATAGTTATTCGTAATTTTTATATATTATAGTAGTTATTCAGTAACTTTTACACAGTATAAATCCTAGATATACCATAAATATATTGTAGTAACTACTAGATATCTTTTACCTATTATAAAAATGATTAATCAGGTTAGGTAATGTCGAACTTGGGTGACCGGTCCGATCCCACGGAAATTTTTCACCAGCCGTTAGAGTAAATCGGGAAGCGCTCGAGGCGGACGGTCTATAAACCCAATATTCCACATTCACGAATAAGTACCTCATTTGGAGGAAATCTTCTACCTATTATAACAACAACTATTAGTAATGGGTTAAGAGATATTTTCGGGATAAAATATCTAATGAAATGTCTTTAAAATGTTATTCCTAAATCGCCCATGCTTTTGCATTTATTTAATTTCATGGTTTTGCAGGCAAATTCCATTTTATCTTAAATAGAAACATAAAACAATTTTAATGGCTATCCCTCACAAATAAAATCTTCAAAATTAAGGATCAAGCTTAAAAATTCAGAGAACATTGAATGTTCAATCAAGAAGCATAATTAATCCAATAATTTCTTCGTCGCAAGCTCATGTTCTTTGTAGCCATAGTGTATGTATTTTTCCAGGGATGTGGGGCTATTTCTCCTAGCTCAGTTCATCATAATCCAATTCTGTGCCATTGGAGGGGCTCTCAGTTTCCTCGTAACCCAAATCCGTCCACCTGAAATTCTTGAATCCTCCTGAAATGTAACCTGTCACCTCCCCAGAGCTACTGTTTCCCTTCCTCTTCGCTCTCTTGCCAAAGTCGCCGCCGAGATAATACGGCACAAAATGCCTTTCCACCACAGACCTCTCGCATATGCACGCTGAAGGATTTTCATGGAATCCTCCTCCTCCTCCTCCTCCTCCTCCTCCTCTACCAATTGTGTCCTCGTTTGGCTCTCCCATGAAACCTTTCTGGAACGCACGAACTCTCGACGAGAATGTCTCCCAAGGCATGTCAGTTACGTTCAGAAACAGAGTGTGTAGCTTCTTCGCGTTGGGCCTTATCGTCCTCTTGTGCCCGAAATATCTCCTGCATCAATCAACATGCCATGCGCCGAGGTTAGTATACGACACAATTATGAGCGATCAGCATGTCGATCCATGCACCTTTACCGGCCAGTATCTTGGCCATGTTGCCGTTGTTGTTGGCCACGAATACGCTGCTGCCGTCGCAAACAATGAAATCGAGCGCGGCCATTCGGGACGAGTACGACGAGAACGGCGCCAGCTCTTCTCTGGTCGTTAAGGATTCTTTGGAGTGAAGGTTGGGGAATAATGCCTTGAGAGGTGCCAGTCTTTCCTCTCCGCCATAGATCTCGCCGGAAGCCACGTAGAGATGAGCATCCCTTCCGAAGCCCAGTGCCTTGAGCATGAGCCCGACCTCTTCAGGCTTGAGCGGGCATTTACCGTGCCTGCGTTCCTTTTCCGGGTTGCTTGCCTGAAATAGTAAAATAAGCAGCAAGAATTCTAACTGTTTCATTCAGATCGATCGATGCCTTACACGCAACGTTTTCCATCGTTTGCGTAATGCGGCCAGTTCGGTTCTTTCTTTCTCGCCTCCTCCGTAATAGCATCCAGAGAAGGCAAGCATATCTGCTTCAAACCTCAAGTGAAGAGCAATGAAGTGGTCGCTTTTAGCTTTCATCCTATGGATCAGTTTGTCGCCCATATTTTGTATCTGGTCTGTGAATTTCAAGCTATGATAGTTCACTCGGCATCTCAACTTCTGAAGATCTGTCTCCAACTGGTTCGCGAGCCTATAATCAAATTTTGTAAGTTTAACAACCTGCATCGATCGCGGCAAGAACATTCATTCGAGTTAGCTGTACAGCAGCCATGAAGAATCAGTTCACTTCTGGTTAGTGATCACTATCCAGTTCTAAATAACTCACGTTCTTCTTCATGAACACAGGTAGAACTCGAGTCTGATAGCAAATCGAGGAGCACTTTCTGGGAACACGCATCGTATGAGGACTCCAAATGCCCTCGCCGTCATTTTCCGGGAGTTCTTTGATAACCTTGACATCATTGGACAGAGAGTTGATGAACCAGTCGACATCAAAAATCTCACTGAAATTGCTGCAAAGTATGTATATGGTTCTTCCAATAGTAGGGAGTTTTTAAAACATTTTGGAATGTTCATCGGCGTTTGAATGACTGACTGACCTCGGATCCGACCAGAAAGATGTCTGATCCAGGATGGGAACGATAAGGGTCGCTCTCAAAAGTCTAGCTGCGACAACAGCATCTATGATCTGCAATTGCAGGGGAGGGGGCTAAGAAAACAAATATTGAAGAAGTAAGAAAGAAAAAGATGAGCGGGCACTGACCCCTGTTCTTTGTTGATTCAGACCTCCGCTAGTAGCGATCACCAAATACCTATTGGGAAGAGTGTTCTCGCCTGCAGCTGTAGAATGAAAGCGACGACAGTTGGTTTGGCGTTTCATGAGAGAAAGAAGCAGCCATGAGGAATATGCATGCCTACGTGAGAATCCACGGCTGGCATTGCTGCACCCGTAGAAATCTTTGGACATCTCGGAGGCCCAAAGCTCGATCGCTCGGCTCTCTCCTCCACTCTATTTAGTTCATATCACGGAAACCAACTGAGGATTGTCCGTTGTCGAAGGAGGAGGCACAAGAAACCGGCAAAATTGACGAGGTGCCGTACGTACCGGGAAGGAGGAGTAGTTGGAGCGACGGGGTGGGCTTTGGAAGTCGAAGAGGGACGACAAGGCGAGGAGGAGAAGGAGGAGGAGCGCGGCGGCGGAGAGAACCTTCGACGCCGGTGCCACTCGCCGGTCGGGTCGACGGCGCCTCCGCAAAACCATCTCCAGCGAATAACCTTCCTTCTTCGCTCTCAACTGCCACCTTCCTTGCATTGCTCTTGCTAGATTGTATGGCTAATATCCCCTTCTTGCAATTTCGAATGCCAAGAACAAGAACTCGTTCAGGTTCAGCAGAAGAAAAACAGGGGTTTTAAATAGTGAAATTCAAGATGTTTTTATAGGACCATAATACGAGAACTGCGGGGTAAATCGCATGAATTTGTTTTTAACAGATTGGGAAGTTGGATTGGATTAGTTTGTGGAGATAAAGATGATGATTCCAACTGTTCAATTTTCTATTATGGACTGAAACTACTTCAAATTTTTTGAAAAAAGATATTTGATTTATATTTTAAAAGTCATTTTTTTAAAAATAAAAAAATATGATTTTTAAAAAATAAAAAAAATATATGATTACTTGTATCAATGAAAGAAAATTTTCACTCGCCATCCATAAATGGGGAAAGATATTCACTTAATGAATCAATATAATCTGTAGAAACACAGGTACAAAATGTTCGACCTGAAGTTTCTCTATTTCTTTGGCCCTTACTAAAGTGAAGTCGAGGTACAAAATGATCAGACTCGAGTTTATCCTATAAACGTTATTTGCTTTGGCTTTCACTAAATACAATTTACAAATGGAAAAAAAAAATGAGTGGACTCGCTGAATGCATATAGACTTTCCTTTCAAAGGATCACTTATCTGCTGCATTATGCTTCGAAACATAATCACATCCTTCCTTGCAGCCATTGGTTTATGAAGGAACCGAAACAACACCAATTCACAACGAATCCTAGACATTTGCAGAACTTTCTTCTTTGCAAACTACGAAAGTGATGTCTAGTCCTTTATAACCCACCTGTGGCCTTGAATCTTGAAGACGCCAGGGGGTTGTTCACTGCTGTCTCCCCCACTTTCCTTGGGAGAAACCAATTTCTTTTGGTGTCTTCTTCCTCTGGTAGCCCCACTATCGCTAGAAGCTCCGTTCAACAGAGGATCGTCTATTCCCAGGATCTCCCTTCTGGGTTGTGATAAGATGCTACTGTCATCCCTAGATTTCCTTCTATCTTTTTTAATGTTCTGTGAGATCCGGTGAAGCTTCTCATTGAATTTGGTAAAGGTCTTCTCCACGGGTTCCACAGCTCGGTTTACAGTGAACTTGAAATCATTTACAATCTGCAAGGGAAGAAAAATGCCCAATGAATACATATCGTCAATAAACTATTGCAGAGAGAACTGCAGTTATAGGTCGATAAGGAAATGTATGCTTAGGTCTAACTAGGTAATGGATGTGATACATAATGCATTCTAGATGCAAATGCGATTCACTGCCTATAGCGCCCCCGTAATCCGTCCCAGGGCCAACACAGAGGTAAATCACGGGACTACTAGCCCGGATGTTGTAGCTAGCGCGTGAGGAGGGCGGGTACACTAGCTTTGCCAAGTTTTGACCCCTGGACTCAAGATGGCAACACTCACGTACTAACCATCAGTCCATCCTATGGGGACAATAGATAACGCATTCTAAAAAAACGATTAACGAGATTTTTCCAACCTCAGGCGACCGGTCCGACCCCACGGAAGTTTTTCATCGGCTGCCTGGGTAAATCGGGAAGTGCTCGCGGCGGACGATCCAGAAGCCCAGTATCTCAGGGTTCGCGTCCCATTTGGAGGAAAAATTCCTACAAAATACGTCATAGCTAGGGATCGAACCGTGGATGTCTGGGATGACAACTAGTCGCCCTTCCGCTGCACCATAACCCCGGGGCTACCCTAAAAAAATTTAAAAAGAAGAAAAATAGATAACGCATTCTAGCTGGGACACTAGATGCACGATTGTTTTTAATCGCCTTGGTGACAAGATACATGTATCTCACAAGATCATACTTGGCTTCATCTAACTCCAAGCTTAGTAGCTCCAGTAATTCCTAAAATCTCTAATCGAGATAATGCAATTAGATATTCCAAAATAGATGAAAACATCTGGTGGCAGATAAAGCATGATATATACAACTTAGAATAGCTATTCCAATGATTTAGCACAAACGAGAGGATTGGAAGAACGTACATGTTCGCCACCACCAACAACGATATCTCGTACACTTTCTTTAATATTTGTAGCGGCTTTGACACTGGTATCAGGCTGAGGGAGTCTCAGTTTTGTAGGTCGTGTACACTCCTTAACTTCATCAGGGTCAACAGGACAGTCGGCAGAGGCATAATCTCCGAGTACTGAAACATTTCTAGGTAACTGGCCACCCAATAGCTCATATGGTTTGGCAGGGAAAACATAAAGATGAACTATGGAAGCTATTGCCATCTGTACTGGAAGAACAGACAAAGAATGCTAAATCTCACCAGCACAAAAATCTCAGTAAGAGAGAATGAAGAAAATAGTACTTCAGTTTTACAACGAATGGATGAATTTCACTAAACAAGCATGCAGAAAATGCTGAAGAAAAAATCACATAGAATGAAGAATGCTGCTATAGAAATGAAGACAATCTCAGAAGAAAGAAGTCAAACAGAAGAATATCAGAAGAAACATAAGCAGAAGATATCCACTGTAGTCTTGCCTACCAGTGCTACCACTAAAACTTTGCAGTCTATCTAGAAGTCTACAGTACCTCTATACATATGAAGAAATCCTGGATACTCGATCTGAGTTGTAGGCCTTGAGCAATAGGACTCTTGAGCAAGCCCAATGTATACAGAAGTGCAATTGTAACACCTTGCCACCAAGTCAAGAACACAATGGATTTGAATGTGAGGAACTTTGCCAGCGGCTTTATGTAAGCCAACTCATCCTTAATAGCAGTGTAAAATTGAACTAAACAGTACAGTGCCCAATATTGACTGAAATTGAGAACAGCTGCCATGTAAGGGTACCTGAAACTTAAAAGGGTGAGCCTAAAATTTTATTGAATAAAAAAAATTTATTCACACTCTCTAAATTATTAAAGAAAGTAAAATTAATTAAAGTTTCTTATAAAACTAGCCAACCCCTAGTGATATAAAGCTTGGTTGTTGTTGTTGTATAACAAACCCACCCCTCAATCTCTGATCCTCATCCTCATCCAAACCTCGTCTTTTTCTTCATCCTCAATTCCTCATCCAATTCCAAAAACTGATTCCACCCCCCTCATCCAATTTCAAATTTCACTTTCTTAGCTCATGCTTATATCTTTGATGAAGAAAGTTATATTTTAGGTTTCTTATATTTTTTTTATTTTAAGCATTAGAGTATTTTTATTTCCTTTTAATCTAATTTTCCTCTTGTTTTGAAGAATAATGGCCAGAATTAGGCAAGACTTGACTAAGGTTTGACCTTCCATTTGAAATTAATTCATGGAATTTTAATGCATGGGAATAAGATCAAATCAATACTAAGATCATGCATCATAAAAGGAATTATAATATCATTGGATTTCCACCAAGGCAAATGATTAACATTGAGTATTATTTTTCATTGTACATGGTAACACACTAGTAGGTGTTGTTCATAGGGGAATGGGTGGTAACTAGTGCACAATTTGCTTACAAGATGGAAGAACTTCGCCCAAACTCTAGTTTCCAAATGTTTTTGCAAACATGTGTTTTCTTTAACATAATATAGTCTATTTTCACCATCTCAATGCTTGAATTTTAATTTTTTTTATTTTTTCAATTAAAAACATCCTAGCTTAGCCAATCAAATTAGGCACCGAGATAGGACAACCAAGCCAGTGCTCATGCTAGAGCCAAGGTCAAGTTTATCCATCAAGCCATGCCCAATAGAATCAATTATGAGCCGCTTCAGACCTAGCACGACCTGAGCCGAAATGGGCATGTCTATCCCAATCCTATGCACACAACCTATTGATATCACTAGTCATATAAGGAAACACAAAACCAACCCGATTGGCATTGTTTAATAAAATTTATTTTCCCTTTCCCTCCTCTTTCTCTTCTCTCCCATTCCCTAGTAGGGCTTGTTTTTAGAAAGATATGGAATGAGAGAAGGATGAAACACTAGTACTTGTTTTCCCCTCCCATTTCTCTCCAAGCAAACAAATCATATTTTTCTTGTTCATGATATCATCTATACTGTTTTTTTGGCACGGCCCAATTCACTACTCATCTCAACAAGCAAGAACATATCACAATGCCAGCACACCAAACTTGACCTACCCGCATCGCAACTTGAATTCTCCTTCACAATATACACCAAAACTTTCAAAAATCACGGACAAAATTGCTGTGATAGTCTTTATTATCATCTGGGGAAACAAAAAAAACACTGTAAGAATTTGTTCAAATGAATAAAACCATTAGAGTTTCTAGCATCGGTGCTTACATATTGGAAGATTCCAAATTTTATAACCTGGTAAAACCAGTTTCCAACTCTCCAAGGTTTCAAAAAATAATTCATTGGAAAATGGTGATGAATGACACCCTTCTCGGAAACATGACCCAGGAGAGGAGTGTTTGCAGAAGAAGCACCTTCCCTCTCCATAAACTCAACTGTCCTCTCTTCTCCACCTAAACCAATAAAGCTTAGTTAATTTGATTATCAAAAAGTGCAGTGTGAAGATAGAACATATGATCTGTCATAAGAGAAAGAAAATGAGTGATGTTCTAGAGAAGAGATTTTTATTAGCTTGCAAACTGAGCATATGCAAATAAATAATTAAGAAACCAAACCATGATTCAGTATTTACAGGATTCAAAGGATGCCTATGATATATAAACATTTAAGGGTTACAATATTGTACAATTTACAAATAAAAAGAATGTGAAAGTAGAGAAAAAGGGGAAAATTATTGTTTTCTATTCTGCATGCTTTCCTTTAAAAGGTTATGCAATTATAACCAATAGCAACATTCATAATGAAATCGAAGGAAAGGGCAAATGCCGAAAAAAGGCCTCTCTTGTTCCACACAACCTAACAAAGGTCCCCATTTTTAGAAACTCCCTAGCAAAGTCCAATGGAAAAGACTATCCCACTTTTAACCCACCTAAAAATGTTTCGATTGACACATCATTGTATAAAATTCATGTATAATCTTGTTTAATTTAAAACATTCCCTGGGAGTAATTCAGTTTTATTTATTTATAGCCTGATAAGAAGGTTCTTGAAAATGGGAACCTTAATGGATGTATAGAAAACATATAATATTTAACATATCTTATATGTTATTGATGTGAATCTTATGTCCAAATTGGATATTGATAAATCCAAATTAAACACAGGTTATTCCAGACCTTCTGTGTTTTTAATTTATTTAAGAACCCATTTTCAATCTAGAAAAATCCTAACTTATTTCATGAGTCCAGTTAATAAAACCAATATGTATCTTCACTTTATAGCCCACATAATTCACACAGTATCAACACCTAACCATATTCCTTCATCAAGAACTCACATATATTAGTTGCCTCCTCACCATCAAGGGCTTCAAAGTTACTAGAACATCTCAACACAGGGAACTATAGTATAGTCTCTATTGATTTCCAGTCACAATTCAAACATACTTTTTTATTTCAATATTTCAAGTGATTGAAAAACATAAAACAAGCTGGTAAATCCTGTCCTTTCAACCTTCCAAGAAACTAAAAAAATGCATAAGCCAACTAGTTGTTACCCAACTATATAAATTTCAAAAATGGAAAAAATTAGAACATTAAAAATGCATATTAAGAACATTATACAAGTTTTCTAAACAGCAATAAATTGCAAATATCAAGTTCCAGAGAATATTGTATTGTATAAACTTACATGACAGATGCATACCTAAGCAAGCAACAAAATATCTTCCAAAACAGTACATGGCAAAGGCTTCATAACAGTCTCGTAATATTCCACAATCAACACTAAGCGATGGATTCACCAATGAAACATACTACAATACAAACAAACTGTTAGTCATATCTCAAAAGATGATAAAGCAATAGCTATATTATTTGAGGCAAAAAACAATGAATAACTTAAATTAGCATAAGTATTTGACAGAGGATTGGTTTTCAAAAGTTGCCAAATTATCAAGTTAATAACATAAACAAAATATAAAATAAAATTTGTAGCTATGTTCTTTCAGCTCACATTAACTAGAAGAATGCCACCAGAGCTTCTTCCACGATTTATGAAACAAGGAAACCTCAATATTGTTACAACAGAACTATCATATAAGGAAGTGTAATAGAATATTACCGATTCAACGCTATAACAGGGGACCATCAAGACGACCCCAATTAGAAACTTCTGCTCCTGTGATCGAGAGACACAACATGTTAAATTCCATGGACACGTAGCAGAAGAAACTACAAAAATGCAAGGAGAAGGGATGCAAGGAAAACCTCGGGGTTATTGTAAGCCGAAAGGTGCTCAAACAGAAGGAAGGAAGAAAGCGCAAGGACAACGAGAACAAAGAATCCAGCAATAATTGACGCCCACGCAGGAGGTGAGAAGCTCGACTGCACCAGAGAGACGAAACCAGAGATCATCCTCATCCCGGAAGGAACCAGCCAAAAACCTCACGGCTCTTTTGCATAAGTTTGATTCCGCGCGCACCAGGGCTTCCAAATAATTCCCAATCGACAGAACCCAAAAATTGCAGCTTCTTCTCCGGATCAGCGTTTGAAGGGATCGAAACAAACTAGAAACCCTAGATTCACCTACGCCGGTGCGGTCACGAGGGGAGATGCCGACTTCTCGAGATCAGTGCAATCGAATCGAATCGAAGAGGGGCATGAGACAGTTTAGAAACGATCATCCGCGCGGAATCAGGAACTCAACGGGCCTCTCCTTGCCGAGCCAATCAGCCAATTTGAACGGAGAAGAGAGAGTCGAAGGGGGAGGAGAAAACAAAGGAGGCTTCTTCCTTGTTCCATCGCCGGAAAGGCGTGCGTTGCTTAAAATACTATTAAAATACATTAATTTGTATATGTCCCTTTTTTCAGAATTTAAAATTAATCCGCACCGTCAAAGGGGTGTCATCGTGACTTCTTTTGTTCAAGATCGACCGCCCATCATGCCAGCTCAGCATTTGGCTATCGGTGACAAATAGTGGTTGGTTTCTAATTCTACAGGGAAATTTCCATTTGCGCCCCCCAGATTTAGAACATTTTCACAATATACACCGTTCAGCTGTATGTTTCCACCGTTGACCGTGAAACTACGTAAAAAATTTCAAATCTAAATCATTCACTTGATTATCGTTTATACTTAGATTTATGGGTTTTATATTTAGTTTATTTAAATTGATAATATACGAAGAAATATAGATAATTTAATGTGACAACAAAATTATATATTTGATACGGAAGAAATGCAAAGGCTGCCACGTGAAAATTTGGGAAGATAAGCTGCGCTGAGGTGGTGGTCAAAATGGGGGTCAAAATCAATGTTTGACATACCTAGTAGACTCCTAGCTCTTCGTAGCTGACAGCCGACTCCCGGATCCTAGTAGTCTCGTAGCTCTAAGCAGTGATAGACTCCTTGGTTACCCAGGACTCTCGATCCAAATCTCTTGGCTCGGGCTGTCCTAATTCCAAACTCTCTTGTCTTGGGTTCCAAACGATCGACTCCTAACTCGGGCTTTAGCCGCCCTCGGCTCGATGATCTCCCAGGACTCCTGACTCCAAATTCTCTTAACTTGAGTTCCAGATGACCCAGCTCTCGACTCGGGCTCCAATCGACCATGATTCTCGGCTCGACTACCCTGACTCCAAACTCGACTCGAGTTCTAGGTGGTCTGACTCCCAACTCGAGTTCCAGAGGGCCCGACTCTCGACTCGGGCTCCAGACAACCATGACTCTCATCTCTCTCGATTCAGGTTCTAGACCTTAATTTTCAACAATTACGACGATGAAACGTGATCATTGAAAATGTAGAAAACGTAGTCGTTACATGCGAATGTGATGAAAAACTTAACCATTTACTCCAAAATAAATGAGCAATAGTAATCATTTATTTCGAAGAAGGTGACAATGTACTCGGATGATAAAACTTGATCGTTGAAAATGTAGAGAACGTAGTCGTTACATGTGAATGTGATGGAAAACTTAACCATTTACTCCAAAATAAATGAGAAATAGTCATTGTTCCGGAATGAATCGACGCCGACGATCAGTCATCAGGGTTCAATCCATGCGGGCGCTGATGTTGGAGGAAGAACTTCACCCCCTGCGAGATTAACACGAGCGTTAGGGGAACACGCCGGAGGTTGTCCGGTGAAGCCCACTCTGACGCTCAAGTCAGTATCTCGATCTAGGAGATAAAGAGAAGGCAAAAAGAGAGATGCGTGAAGTAGAGAGTGAGTAACCCTTTTATCGGAGGGGATGAGTACCTTTTATACCTGCAGCGGCTGTCTCATGAGTCTCCATGATCTTTGCCACGTCCCCCTAATTGTCGGTTATCGGATAACCTTTGCAACGGTTCGTGCCGTAATTAAGTTCGGACCGTTGCGACAATAATGGGTCATGATGACTCCGGGATAAGGGGTGATGGTTATCCGCAGATTCGAAGAAAGGGGGACCGTTACTTGAGGCTGGATGCCTCTTGGGGCTTGATGAACCCTAACTAGGTGTCACGAAATGTGAGTCTCAAAATTTAGATAAGTGTAAGCTGGAAACCCTTTTTGCAATCAGAGAATAAAAGCGTAGTAAAGGGGCAACAAGTCGTATTTTTCCTAGGGCTAGTTGAGATTGTTTGATTCGAGTTTGAGTTTATGTGTCGTTGATTATTTTTGGGTTTCAAATTAAACTTGGGTTTGGATTCAATTAGACACGAAATCGCAATGAGAAGTAAAGAAACTAGGTAGATGCAATTTACAACTCAACCAATGAGGAAATTAACTCTAACCATTCAAATGGAATGCAAGCAAGCTGTGAAGTTCACAATTCTGATTTTCAAGAAAGACCGATGAATGCAGAAATGAATTACCATTCAAAACCGAATCTCCACTTGGTACAACAGGCAGCAACGAAATCTGAAGTGCAGGAAAGAATTTGGAACTCAAAGCAACCCAAATGTTAAGCAAGCTGTACCCTATCAGTACTAGAATTTTCAATTGATACAAATGCAGAGTTTTGCTTCAGAGTTTGCAATTCAAAACAATCAAATGCTAAGCAATCTATAGACAAATTGATACACAGTTAGTACCGAAGCCTCACTTGATTCAAGGTGCAGGAACTCAATCCGAAATGCAGAGGTAAAGCTGGAAATTCAGAATCAAGTTAGCTGTAAAACAATCTGTTTTCGTACTCAACATCACACTTAAAGGTTTGTTTAAATTTGATATAATCAATGCTGCAACTGAACTTAATCAACATGCAGAGTTGTGGCAACCTGGATATGCAGAAATTCAAACAAGGTTCGAATGCAGAAATTCAGACTGCAGAGGCATGATTTCAGAAACAACTCATTGATACACAAAAACTAAGGCTCAGAAATTAGACTAATCAGCTCAGAAACAACTCATGTTTTTGCAGAAACAGTCCATGAATGCAACTAGAATTCGATGCAGGACATGAATGCATAAATTCAGAAACAAACCTAGTGCAGTTCTTCACAAGTAAAGCTGCAAAAGTCATGAACTAATACTTGGGAAGGTTTAGATAACTGATAATCACTAACAACCAATTCAAGAATTATCATTAATTCATGCAGAGATGGATTTGATACTCAAGCTAGAACTGATACGCAAAAGAGAAACTGATACAAAGTTCAGCCGCAGTCTTGAGTTGTTGCTTGATACAGAAAAGAACAGATCTACAACTGATTAAAAACAAATTATGTGAAACAATCAAATCGACTGCAGATTTCCTAAACAATTGAAATCAAAACCCAGAATTCAGAGCTCATCTGATGTGCAGGAATAATCTCGAAGGCAGCAATGAAATGCAAAACCTTCTTGGCAGAACTGGCAGAAATAAAACCGAACTCACGGAATTAGGAGTAATTGCAGAAATTCATATAAGATGCTTTGTAAATGAAACAAACTACATTGTAAATTCAGAAGCATAAAACTTAAGCTAGCCTAACACAAAATTCAGGAACTCAATGAATAGGAAACTGGTAAGCTGGACACGAGCTGATACGCAATGGGAAAAGCTGAACAAAACTGCAGTAATGAAACTAATGCAAAGCAAACTAAACTAATTGCAATTGCTCACTACACAAACACTTAACTAATCACTTGCATAATTGAAACACTACTTAAGGCAGAAATGATTCAGAAAATAAAACCAAACAGCTGATACAAAAATTCAGAAACTGTAAATGGTACACAGAAATTGAAGTTACAGCTAGAAACCGAAATGCAATAAGTAAACTAATCCCCAATCACTCCCTTAGCTCAAGAACTCCTTGCTCGTCACACAAGGGTGAGCCTCGAACCCCTAAGCTCAACAAATCAATAGAGAAACAGTCCTTGCGAATCAATCCAGCTTCCACTCTGATCCAAGCTGAAATCCCATTCGATCTCCTCAATCCGGCTTTGTCCACTTGCGCTGATGGGTTCGGGATGATCTGAGCTCTCTAGAGAACCCCTCCAGATGGGTCAGATGGAACAAAACTAAGATCGCGACAATCAATGGCAGAATCGAAGAAACCCTCTCTCGGCTCTGTTCTTGGCCAATTCGGAGCTGGAAACTTCACGGCAACAGCTTTCCAAGGATCTAGCACTCGATCTAATTAAGTAATTGAGGTGGTCGTGCCCCTTAGATGAAGAAATTGAAGAAAAACTCAAAGAACTGTTGAAGAACGCGAAGAAAAAATGAAGGAAATGGCAAAGACACGACACTGTGCCCTGTGGGAAATTTTTGATTAAATACTTAGCAATGGACGACCCAGATTTCTTTAACTCAATCCAACGGCTGATCTTCATCCGATCTGCCCCAAACTTTCCAGATGTTGATCAAGGGTCAGGATCTACCTCCCAGTAGCTCGGATCCTTCAAATTTGCAACGGATGGTCCAGATCAACCTAATCTTTGAATGAACAGTCTAGAGCCCTCTGAGCTTGATCCAACGGTTGAATGATCTCTGATTTGGATGAAAGTCTCAGATCTTGGCCTCAGTGCTTGATCAGCCTTAACCCTAGCTCGGATTGCCTCAGAGATTCCCAGATGGCTCAGATCTAGCCGTTTTTGAATTGGACGACCCAGATTAGTCTAAAGCTTGATTACTCGATCCGGGTCCACTTCCGACTTCAGTTTGACCCAGCATGTCCTAGGTCCATGATCTTTTCAAGCCTGCAAAAATAGATTAATAATTTAGTGCCAAATCATTTCAAATATGTAAAGATTTGCAATTAAGTCCAAAATAACATTAAGTCCTAAAACCTAGGGTAAATTCACAATTAAGTAAGTAAAGTATGGGTCAAATTTGGATTTTAGCAACTAAAATAATCAATAAAATAGCACTTATCAACTCCCCCACACTTAAGCTTGAGCGTCTCGCAAAACTACTAAGTATGTATCCCTTAGGCCCTTTCCAAGCATAATTAGAAACAAGTGAAAAGAAATTACCTAGGGTTGTTAATTCTCAAAAATCTAAGCTCTATGGATTAGTATCTCGTCCTTAAATCAACAACTTAGACTTTTCATCCTTCATGATTCATTGAGATGAATTTAACTCACTAGCCTTCCAAGGGAAGGTTTGGTGGCTCTCTCCTTAAGTTCTAAGTTGATGATGGAAGTGGAGCTCACTCAAACACACATGCTTCTTGCACTACCATAGACTTGCTTGTTATCTACTCTCCACCATTATTCATGATTAGGATTCACATCTACAAAACAAGTGAAAGACATAGAAAATGGTAAGGAATGGAGTAAAAGCCAAGAAAATAGAAAATTTGATGAGGTGGGAGACTTGGTTGCTCAAGAATGTTTCCAATGTGCTTTGCCTCTCTTTACAGTCCTCTAGTGATATAAAAAGTGTGGTGAAGTCAAATTTGAACAATGCCTTTGATTTGGATGAAGAAATCCATATTAGTCTCAATGTGCCAAGTTCCTATTTGCGTGCCAACCTTGTTTTTTTTCTCTTCTTTTCTGATTTTTTTTCTTTTCCTTCTGTTTCAAGTTTAGCATCCACGGAAGAATAATGTCAAGTCTCTGATTTCTCCAACAATTAACATCAATAGTACTTGCATCAAATGATAGTGGAAAGTTTAAGTGTTCCACTCGAAAATGGCTGAGTAGCAAGTCAAGTTTCGGCCACTGTACAAGCATAACTCTGCTGCCTTTTCAGAAATTTTGATCTCTGGTCAGCAATCCTTGCATTGGTTTCAATTCAGATCAGTTCAGCTCATTCCCATTTCTGATCTGCACAAACTGTTTTGGCACAGATTTTTTTTTCTTCACTTGTAAAATTAGCACAGATTTTTTTTTCATTACTTGCCACTTTGTTCCTTTTGTTTTGTTTTTCTGTTTTTCTCTTTTGGTTCAGTTATGTTGTGGCCATGCTTCAATTCCTTATCCGAACTTGCTCCAATTGTTTACTTGAAAAAGATTCACACTTCTCTAAGTTTGCCAAAGAAAATGCATCTGCTCTTCCCTTAGTTTCCAAATTTTTTCTGTGCTGATCAGAGTTGCTAGCATCCACATTTCTTCCTGGTTTGGTCAGCATTGGGTGTACTCAATACTCTTTGATGCATTTCCGAACTTTGTGCCCTGATTCATAGCCTAGAAAAATCAAATTCAGCCTCAAGTTGATACAAAACTGTTTTTGTGGTATCATCATTTAAGTCCTTGTAATTCAATTCTGAATTTTTCCAATACATGTTCAACAACACTTCTTCAACAGATTTCAGCATCTTACAGCTTACTCTGAGTTCAATTTGTTTCATTCAGCAATTCCAAATCAAGCCTCGGCAGATTACAACCTCCCAATGCTTTGCAGTTCAGATTTTTCAGCTCATTTTCATCTTTTGTTCACACTTTTGTTCAGCCTTTTGAATTTTGTACAGCTGCAGTTCAGCATTTAGTAGGGTGCTTCTGATTTCTAAGCAAAGAACAACTTCAATCCAAATAATTTTGACCAAGACCTGCTTCATAGATTTTTCTCCATTTTGGCAAAGAATTTTGTGCCATTTGCGTGCCATATTCCTTCTTCATGCAAAATTTTCTTTATAAATGCTTCACTTGATTTCGGCACTGCATCACTGATTTCCAAAGACAAAATTTCAGTTTGAGATGGATACTAAACTGTGCCCATTGCAATCAAGTGATACCGAAACAAACTTTTTTTTTCTTCTTTGAATTCTTTGCTTTTGGATTCAATCTCTTGACCACTTCTTCTCCACTTTTGTCTCAGAATTTTCTTTTGAAATGACACAGATTTTGTCTTTGGTCCATTGCTTGCCACTTGAATCATCAAAGTATTCAACTCACTTGGCACCTTTTTGAGTCATCCTCACAAATGAACCTCACAAAAATTTTTTTTCTTGACATGAAATGCCTCTTTGCTACCAAAATAATTCCAAAACACTAGCCACTCCCCCACACTTAATCCTTTGTCCGTCTCGGGCAAAGTAACATTAAGAAACATTCCAAACAAACAAGTCCATAGAAAAAGTGAGATTAGGTAGGGAAAATGAGAAATATGAAGTGATACAAGGGAAATTTACGAAAATTGAAATGAAATGAGAAGCAAAATGATTTATCTCCATAAATGTGATCCAATCATCGAAATATGATTTTGAAAGAATCTAAGCAAGTTCTAGAGTACAATCACATGTATGTGTCACAAAAATAAGGCTAATTCTCACTAGGCAAAAATAATTCATCTCAAGTCCTCAATTAAGAATCTAAAACCAAGTAGTACTCAAGCATCCAAGAATTCATCCATTAGCTCAAATCTTAAGTTTTAACAACCAAATTTAATTTATTTTTAAGAGACTTTAAAATGACATGAAGATAACCTAGAGGGATACATTTATTCCTAGTCATGCAAGAAACAAATTTCTAAGAAGACTAACATGTATCTACAATGACTCCTATTCATTCTAATCTACTCACACATTTATTAGCAAGAACTCAATTTAAAAAGGAAATTCTACTTCTAGAAAACATAAAAATGAAACATGCAATGAAAGAAAATACAAGAAGAATAAACTCCCCTTTATTTCTGGTGGACGGAGTCTATCAAGAAGTGGCCTCCATCGTGGTAGTGGAGGAGTATGGGTAGTTGAGAAAGTTGTCTTCATTTGATCAATTTCATGGTACAGGGCTCCCCCACACTTGAACTTTACAGAAAAATGTTTGGGTGGCCGAAGGCGATTTAAGTTCACGAGCCATGTCAGAGGTGGAGTGCTATGAATTAAAGTAAGATCTACTCCTCCTTCTTGATGCCTTTTGGAAGTCCTTCCAGGAGGTTCAAGTCTGTTCAGATGGAGCACCCACTCCAAAAGTCTTCTGGACCTTGCAAAAATATGTAATACCTCTCTCAAGCGTGCAGGGTAAGAAAGAAGTACAATATCATCAATCTCTATATAGAATGTATCCAAAAATGCATCACATCCACTAAAATCCATTTTTGGTATCTCAATGAATTTTTCACAAATAAAATCCACTAAAGGTATATCAAGAAATGTTTCCCAGCCAATAAAATCAATCTCGGGTACCTCCATAAGTTTTTCACATTCAATTTCAGCATAAGATATAGTGAGAGCTTCATCACAATAAACAACATCAATTTCAGGCTCTTCTAAAAATTTTTCACAATTAAAATCTACAAAAGATGTATCACAAGATTCATCATAACAAACAACATCAATTTAGGGCACTTCTAAAAATTTTTCACAATCCATATCCACAAAAGATGTATCTAGAGATTCATCATAACAAACAACATCAATTTTAGGTGTCTCTAAAATTTTTTTACAATCAATAAAATCAATTTGAAGCACCTCTATGCAATCTTCAAAAGAAATAGGAGGAATAATTACCTGATCTTGCTGAAGAATACCTGGAGGTTCTATAAGAGTAGATATAATTATTAGTTCCTCCTGGTAATGAGCAAACTCTTCTTCAGGTTCAGGTTCTGGTGATTCTTGGGTTCTTGCTTTCACCATGCAAGTCCCTACACTTCCTGATTTGTCCTCTGAATCTTCTAGTGTACCAATCAATGGTGGTGGTCCCTGGGGCTCAGTGCAATCCCCTACACCTACAGAATCATCTCCTATGCATGCTTCTTCAGTAATTTCTGCAGCAACAATATTAGAAAAATTAGGACCATCAATAACACTATCATCACAAAATAAAAGATGAGAAGGGTCCTGTAGTGCTTCTGAATCCTCTTCTTGAGCTGAAAAATTTGGAAATGAATTTTGAACAAGAATTTCAGGAGGAATGCATGCTGTAGGTTTCCTAATTTTGATGACTTCTTCTTCTTCTTCCACCAACCTCCATTCACTTGAAGAAGGACTTAGCCATGCACTAGGGTCACCTTGAACTGATAAAAATCCAACTTCGGGGCTGTTTTGAATGGGAAAATTGAATGCTGAAAATTTTTCAGGAAATTCGACATTTGTAGTGTTTAAACTTGACACAACCTCTTCATTCCTCCAGATTTGATTCATTTGATCAACCACTTGTCCAAGGCATCTTCTGATGTCTTGAATCATTTGTTGTTTTTGAAATGTGACATGAGGTTGCTGGAAATCAAGAGTAGGTTGTGCATTCTGAAATTGGAGCTGTTGGGGCTGCTTAAATGGTTGGATGGGCTGATTAAACTGCTGAAAATTGGGTTGGAATGATGGTTGAATTTGCTGAGAATTGTAGCCCTGGAAATCCTGGATCTGAGGTTGAAATTGTGGTGGTGAAAATTGAAATTGAGTGGGCTGAAAATTCTGGTTGCAAGGCTGAAATTGCTGTGGAAATTGATATGGTTGCTGGAAATTTGAATTAACTTGGTACCCTTGCTGAATTCCTTGAAAAGGTAATTGATTTTGTTGATAGAGTTGCTGAAATTGGGGTTGGAATTGCTGAATCGGTTGCTCAAAATTCTGGAATTGTGGCTGCCCAATCTGAGTTTGCTGGAAATTTGGTAGACTTGGCTGAAAATCTTGCTAAAATTGTTGGAATTGTGGCTGAAAAAACTGATTTGTTTACTGAAAATTCGAATAGGGCTGTTGAAAATCTTGATTTGGTTGCTAATTGAAAGGTTGGTTCAGCTGAAAGTTTGAATAGGGCTGCCCTTGCTGAAATTGGTAGTGTGGTTGTTGAAAATTTGAATCGGATTGCTGAAAATATTGGTTTTGCTGCTGAAACTGTTGACATGACTGATGGTAAGTAGATGCATGACTGTTGGATCGTTGTTGGTTCACATGATTCACCCAAAACTTTAACTCTGACAGTGCACTTTTGAGCTCTTTACAGTCCTCTGGTGAAAGCATTTTGATCTTGCAGCCCTGTCACAAAACAAACAAGAAAAATGGCAGCAACCGTATACAAAAGATAAAGCAAAAGAAAATAGAATCAAATGATATGTCCATAAGCATACAAGCAAAAATCAAACAACTCAACTAGTAGTTTCCCCGACAACGGCGCCAAAAATTTTGATGAACCCTAACTAGGTGTCACGAAATGTGAGTCTCAAAATTTAGATAAGTGTAAGCTCGAAACCCTTTTTGCAATCAGAGAATAAAAGCGTAGTAAAGGGGCCACAGGTCATATTTTTCCTAGGGCTAGTTGAGATTGTTTGATTCGAGCTTGAGTTTATGTGTCATTGATTGTTTTTGGGTTTCAAATTAAACTTGGGTTTGGATACAATTAGACACGAATTCACAATGAGAAGTAAAGAAACTAGGTAGATGCAATTTACAACTCAACCAATGAGGAAATTAACTCTAACCATTCAAATGGAATGCAAGCAAGCTGTGAAGTTCACAATTCTGATTTTCAAGAAAGACCGATGAATGCAGAAATGAATTACCATTCAAAATCAAATCTCCACTTGGTACAACAGGCAGCAACGAAATCTGAAGTGCAGGAAAGAATTTGGAACTCAAAGCAACCCAAATGTTAAGCAAGCTGTACCCTATCAGTACTAAAATTTTCAATTGATACAAATGCAGAGTTTTGCTTCAGAGTTTGCAATTCAAAACAATCAAATGCTAAGCAATCTATAGACAAATTGATACACAGTTAGTACCGAAGCCTCACTTGATTCAAGGTGCAGGAACTCAATCCGAAATGCAGAGGTAAAGCTGGAAATTCAGAATCAAGCTAGCTGTAAAACAATCTGTTTTCGTACTCAACATCACACTTAAAGGTTTGTTTAAATTTGATACAATCAATGCTGCAACTGAACTTAATCAACATGCAGAGTTGTGGCAACCTAGATATGCAGACATTCAAACAAGGTTCGAATGCAGAAATTCAGATTGCAGAGACATGATTTCAGAAACAACTCATTGATACACAAAAACTAAGGCTCAGAAATTAGACTAATCAGCTCAGAAACAACTCATGTTTTTGCAGAAACAGTCCATGAATGCAACTAGAATTCGATGCAGGACATGAATGCATAAATTCAGAAACAAACCTAGTGCAGTTCTTCACAAGTAAAGCTGCAAAAGTCATGAACTAATACTTGGGAAGGTTTAGATAACTGATAATCACTAACAACCAATTCAAGAATTATCATTGATTTATGCAGAGATGGATTTGATACTCAAGCTAGAACTGATACGCAAAAGAGAAACTGATACAATGTTCAGAAATACCAGCCGCAGTCTTGAGTTGTTTCTTGATACAAAAAAGAACAGATCTACAACTGATTAAAAACAAATGATCTGAAACAATCAAATCGACTGTAGATTTCCTAAACAATTGAAATCAAAACCCAGAATTCAGAGCTCATCTGATGTGCAGGAATAATCTCGAAGGCAGCAATGAAATGCAAAACCTTTTTGGCAGAACTTGTAGAAATAAAACCTAACTCACGGAATTAGGAGTAATTGCAGAAATTCATATAAGATGCTTTGTAAATGAAACAAACTACACAGTAAATTCAGAAGCATAAAACTTAAGCTAGCCTAACACAAAATTCAGGAACTCAATGAAGAGGAAACTGGTAAGCTGGACACGAGTTGATACGCAATGGGAAAAGCTAAACAAAACTGCAATAATGAAACTAATGCAAAGCAAACTAAACTAATTGCAATTGCTCACTACACAAACACTTAACTAATCACTTGCATAATTGAAACACTACTTAAGGCAGAAATGATTCAGAAAATAAAACCAAACAGCTGATACAAAATTCAGAAACTGTAAATGGTACGCAGAAATTGAAGTTACAGCTAGAAACCAAAATGCAATAAGTAAACTAATCCCCAATCATTCCCTTAGCTCAAGAACTCCTTGCTCGTCACACAAGGGTGAGCCTCGAACCCCTAAGCTCAACAAATCAATGGAGAAACAGTCCTTGCGAATCAATCCAACTTCCACTCTGATCCAAGCTGAAATCCCATTCGATCTCCTCAATCCGGCTTTGTCCACTTGCGCTGATGGGTTTGGGATGATCTGAGCTCTCCAGAGAACCCCTCCAGATGGGTCAGATGGATGAAGGATGGAACAAAACTAAGATCGCGACAATCAATGGCAGAACCGAAGAAACCCTCTCTCGGCTCTGTTCTTGGCCAATTCGGAGCTGGAAACTTCACGGCAACAGCTTCCCAAGGATCTAGCACTCGATCTAATTAAGTAATTGAGGTGGTCGTGCCCCTTAGATAAAGAAATTGAAGAAAAACTCAAATAACTGCTGAAGAACGTGAAGAAAAAATGAAGGAAACGGCGAAGACGCGACACTGTGCCCTGTGGGAAATTTTTGATTAAATACTTAGCAATGGACGACCCAGATTTCTTTAACTCAATCCAACGGCTGATCTTCATCCGATCTGGCCCAAACATTCCAGATGTTGATCAAGGGTCAGGATCTACCTCCCAGTAGCTCGGATCCTCCAAATTTGCAACGGATGGTCCAGATCAACCTAATCTTTGAATGGACAGTCTAGAGCCCTCTGAGCTTGATCCAACGGTTGAATGATCTCTGATTTGGATGAAAGTCTCAGATCATGGCCTCAGTGCTTGATCAGCCTTAACCCTAGCTTGGATTGCCTCAGAGATTTCTAGATGGCTCAGATCTAGCCGTTTTTGAATCGGACGACCCAGATTAGTCTAAAGCTTGATTACTCGATCCGGGTCCACTTCCGACTCCAGTTTGACCTAGCATGCCCTAGGTCCATGATCTTTTCAAGTCTGCAAAAATAAATTAACAATTTAGTGCCAAATCATTTCAAATATATAAAGATTTGCAATTAAGTCCAAAATAACATTAAGTCCTAGAACCTAGGGTAAATTCACAATTAAGCAAGTAAAATACGGGTCAAACTTGGATTTTAGCAACTAAAATAATCAATAAAATAGCACTTATCAAGGCTCCGCTTCCCTGAGGTGATCTCGGGGTCTTCTGGCCCGGGGGAGGGTCCCGGGCATTATGATTTCCCGAGGTGGTCTCGGGGACCTGGCTTCCGAGGTGATCTCGAGAGTGCTTCCTCTGATTTGAACTTCGGGGTGTGTCTACCCGCAGGGGGGGTCCCGGGGGATCCCCTTCCTGAGAGGGTCTCGGGAGCTCTGGAAAGAGAGTCGTTCAGACTCACTATATCTTGCCACACAGCTTCTTCACCCCCACGTGTCAGCCACGGGGTACCCGACCCCATTACAAGTCCCTCCCTTCAAGTCTGATCGAAGGAAGTGTGTCTGACTGATTAGACTAGTGTGGTGATGAAGAAGTTATGTCCTAGTGGGTCCTTGCACCCGTTACTACTTCCCTGACAGTTATACTGGGTCTGAGAATTGTAGAATTTGCCTCGGGTCTCGAGGTAATCCCCTTTTGGTTTTGTCTTCCCAAAAAGGCTTCTATGGTTTTCGAGATACTGCAATGATACCTGTCCATCCTTCGTAAAGGTGCATGGTGTTCTTTAATGGAGACAAATCCCCTTCGCGAATTCCTTTTAAAGGTGTGTATTCTAGGTACATAGGTTGTTTCCTTGTATGCTTTATAATTCCTTGGTGCAATGATAGGTGGCCGAAGACTGCCTGACCGCCGGTCATGACTTGTATGCCTGACCAGAGATTGAGTCCTTGACCCGCCGGGTACTGAGAGTAGAGGTCGCAGCTGACCATAAGCACAGAGCGGGACTTATCCAGGCGGGGGTCAGTAGGGCTCTCCAAGCAAGGGTGGAGCATCAGTTGGATACCTTGATGGTCGTGGAGTCCTCCCTATAGAGTTCCCAGCGCCGGGAGCGTTTGGTGTCCGAGAGGGCTGTGGCCATCACCAACGACCTTGATGGCCGCAGCTGACCATGAGCATAGAGCGAGACTTATGCAGGAGGGGGTCAGCAGGGCTCTCCGAGCAAGGGTGGAGCATCAGCTGGACACCTTGATGGTCGTGAAGTCTTCCCTACAGAGTTCCCGGTGCCGGGAGCGTTTGGTGTCCGAGAGGGCTGTGGCTATCACCAATGACCTGCTCCGGGTAACCCAAGAGCGGGATCAACTTCAAGTGAAAGAGAAGAAGTTGTCGTGGGATATTCGCCTTTTGGAGGCCTCGATCGGGAGATCGAATGAACATGTCAAAGACCAAGCGCGCCAGCTCACCCAGAAGGAGTCTGACCTTATGATGGCAGCTGATCACTTTGTTGGATCGAGAAACACGATAGAGGGGGGGGGGTGAATATCGTGAAAACTTTTTCGGATAAGATTAAGAGAAAGTACGCAGCAGAATTAAAAACAAACACGAGGAACACAAGTATTTTTACTTGGTTCGGAGTCGCGGTCGGCTCCTACTCTAAGGCCCACGGTCCTTGACCGTTTACTGCGGGCAATTCTATAATCGCACAAAGGTTTACAGAATTTTGTACAATAATATTGTAGTAAATAAAAGAGTTACATTTTTCGTTACCAATGCCCGATGTGGATCGTACTTCGGAGCAGGGCGTCGTCGTTGGCGCTGGAATCTCAAGATCGGAGTTTGCCGGAGCAGAGCGCTTGAACGAAAAGCTTAGAGGCGTTAGAAAATTGTTGTTCTGAGGCCTTGGGGTCGAGCCCCTTTTATAGTGCTCCTGGGGGCGCCTGGGACGTCGGGGGCGCCTGACACATGCCTTCGGATCCGAGAATCTCTATCCGAAGCTTGGTCAGCGCTTATCCCCTTCGAATCGGCTCTGGAGCTGATTGGGGCGCTTGGGACCTCTCGGGCGCCCAGCTTGACTGGGTCCGCTGGCTTCGTGGCTGATTTTGCTTCGACTCATCTTTGGCTTTGACCTTGGGCGCCCGGGATCTCCCGGGCGCCTAGCCCAGTGTTGTTTCGAAGCGATTCTTGCTTAACTGCTTGTTTGGCTTTGACCTTGGGCGCCCGAGACCTCCCGAGCGCCTAGCCCAGCTACATGCCCCTCTCCATTGGGGCGCTCTGAGCTGCAGAAACATACTCCTTCGGTCCCTGCATTCAAGGTTAGTACCAACACAAACAAGACAAGAATATTAGTTAGTTTTTACAGCCGTAACTGTTTTGGTTCTGACTTTGGGTCTCCCAAATGGAACCCTAGGTCGAATCAACGCCTACTGTTCCCTCGACAGGGAACGCGTCCTCACCTACTCCTCTCAGGAGAGTTTACCTTTTGCCAACCGGCTCCTCCGGTTGGATTTTTGCCCAGCAGCCCTTCGCCAGGTGCCTAGCAGCCCTTCGCCAGGTCTTCAATGCCTAGCAGCCCTTCTGTAACGCCCGCCCTTTTCCCCCCACCTTATGATGTAGCGAGAAGCGGCTTTACGCTAAACATACATGTACATATAAAACATCTTAATGCAGCAGAATAACTTTTTCCTTCTACTCATGCTTTTAACCATGCAACTAATACATGAAACATCTATACATGCCTAAATTTTTCCTTCATGAACCTAGTGTCATTGGACTTAGCATATTAACGACATGCATGACATATGATATAACCATTCCATAGCTTATTCATAATCATCATAAGTAGTAAGTAACTTATTCATAAACATTATGAGTCTTAATTCATTCATTAGGCATAACCATTATAAACATAGCATAGAATCTACGGAGGCATTTCAAAACACAAGACATAATAGAGGAGTCTTTTTTTTTCCTCTTTCCTTTGCCATGTCACTACCACACACCCACTTTTGCCTCTCCTGCTGCTTCACCTAATAACCTCTTGCTTGATCTGCGGTATAAGAAAATAAGACTATAAGCACATAGGCTTAGTAAGACCCTTTCCTACTCACTAAAATCATACGTCATATAAAACATAAACATATGAAACATTTGACATAGCATAATTCTGAACATAACACATAAGCCTACTGTTAGCATAAAACATAAGCATATTCTTAACATAAATCATAAGCATATGAGCATTTAACATAGCATGATTCTTAACATAAAAACATAAGCATAAAACATACTTATCATGGTATAATTCTTAACATAAACATAATCGTAAACATACTTATCATGGCATAATTCTTAACATGAACATAAGCATAAACATACTTATCATGGCATAATTCTTAACATAAACATAATCGTAAACATACTTATCATGGCATAATTCTTAACATGAACATAAACATAATCATATTATCATGGCATAATTCTTAGCATACATGGGCATGAAACATACTTATCATGATATAATTCTTAACATATATGAGCATAAGCATAGTCTTATCATAAGCATAAGCATAAAACATACTCACCCTGGCGTGATGCATAACATGAATGAATGCATGAGTCGAAATGCGTATACATAGGGATGCTTAATTTAAAATCATACTTTTAAATACTTAAACATAAACATAACATCATTGGGGTCCCCGGCTTGTACCTCATACATACATCATAAGCGTGCATCCCTAAGTAAATACGAGGTAGCTAGCCTCGACCTACTAGGGTAAGGATAGCATAGTCGGTACTCCCAGAACTGGGGCGTTCTTATGGTGCCCATCCCTGTTCTTCCTTTGTTCTTCAGTTTTTCTTCAATCCGAGGCGCGACCACCTCAATTCTTTGTTTGGAACAAGATCTGGATCATTGGAGGATAGTTTTGTTGGATGATTTCAGCTCAATTTGCGCCGGAACAGGGGTGTTTGAGGGTTTTGGCATCTCTGCTACCAATCGCTTGTTTCTCGTCCACAAGCCATTTTCGATCATTTGAGCTGCTTGTAGGGGTTCTCAGGTGAGCTCAGATGATCCTCAAATCATCATCGCAGTCCATCCATTGAGATAGAAGAGATTGGACTGGAAAATTCCAGCCGCGTGTAGTTTGAGCAGAATCGACCGACTGAGCTGTTTTCCAGTGAATTGCTGAGCTTAGGGGTTCGAGGCCAGCCCTTGCGTGACGAACAAGGAGATCTTGAGCTAATGGAGTGATTGGGGTTTAGATTTCATATTGTATTTTAGTTGTTTAGCTGCAGTTTAAATTCTGCCGCAATTTATTTCTGAATTTCTATTCTAGCTGCTGTAATTTTCTTGTATGGATTGTTTCTTTCTCAATTCGAGGCTCATCCTTGAGTGACAGCAAGGGTTTTTTGAGTTGAGATGAGAGATTGAGGCTTAGTCGTAGTTAAATTCAGTTATTAGCAGTAGATTTCATTTCTACAGTTATTCTGTTTTTGAAATTCTCCATCAGTTGTTTTAGTTCGGTTCAAGGTTTATTCTGCTTTAATTAGTGGGTAAATTCTGTACTTTCATTAGTTAGACAACTTGTTAGTTAATACTTCACTTAATTTTATTTGTTTTGCAATTTCAAGCTGCATATCAGATTGTTCAGTTCGTATCAGCCCTGTTTTACCATTTTCAGTTTGTTTCTGATTTTTGTAGTTTCTTGCGAATTCAGTTTATGTCTAATTTGGATGCCTGCAATTTAAGACCACATTTAGTTAGTTAATGCATTTGATTTGAGTTTGTTTAGCTTTCAGTTCAAATTCTGCAGTTTAGTTTCGGCTAGCTGTTTATAAGTCTCCATTTCACTCAGCAGTTTCAGTCTTAGCTTGCACTGTATCAGTCCAATGTTTCTGAAGTTTAAATCAAGGGACTTTAGTTTTTTCCGAATCTCATTGGAACCATAGATTGTGCACTCGAATTTAGATTGTTTTGTTGTGGTTGTTCTGCAATTTGAAGTGTTCCCGAAATTCTGCACTATCCTTGTATTTTCTACTCTGAACTGTTCTGCACTTTGAAATCTGGTTTCCTTCTTTCAGCCTTAAGTTTCATTCGAATGGTAGTTTACATTCCAATGCTGCATAGATCAGTTCCAAGTCTTAAGTGTTAGATAACAACCCTGCATTAATATCATTTTTGGTACATTCAGTTTTCTTTCTCTTGCGTGCCAAGTTGCTGGAATTTGGCACTTTGTATCAAGTTCAGTTTAGGAAGTGATTGGTACCAAGTTATAGGGTATTTTTAGTGTGCTATATTGTCTGAAATCAAGTGATACTGCATTCCTCCATTTCTGAATTGTGTTTGCATTTGTTGTCTTTCAAAACTTGTAGCAGAATCGAGTTGTGGCTTGTTTAATTTCTGAATTTCGTATGCCATTGTTGTGTTAAGCTGGTTTGTTTCCAAAATCTGCCCTCACTGTGCTTATTCATTTGTTTAGCATCTAGATTGTATTTAACAACCATTGTGTTCCCTTTTTAATTTCGATTTAGTTCCCTTGGTTGAGTTAGTTCGCCTTCGATTGAGTTATCACTCACTATCGTTTGTTTAATTCCTTTGTCTGGTTTTCCTTCATTTTAATTGAGTTTTCCTTTCAGATTGCAACCCAAATCACATTCGAAACCCAAAATCCACAAACGACACATAAATACAAGCTCAAATCAAACACTCTCAACTAGTCCCTAGGAAAAATACGACCTGTGGCCCATTTACTACGTTTTCATACTTTGATTGCAAAAAGGGTTTCCAGCATTTTTTATACACATTCTAAATTTGAGACCCACATTCGTGACAGTCTATTTTGGGTCCGTCAGTAGTCCCAGAACCGTGGACAGCATAGTCGGTAGTCCAGAACCGGGGCGTTCTTAAGGTGCCCATCCCTTGGACCCTTACTTCGGTCCGGTACAAGCCCATTCTTAAAAATAAAATACTTTACATGCTTCATTATTCATAGAACATACATGGCATAACATAATCTTGTTTCATGAAACATGACATAAGAATAGGAACAGCTGCGGTAGATCCAGAACCGTGGACAACTACGATAGTCCAGAACCGAGGCGTTCTTAAGGTGCCCATCCCTCATCATGACATAAATCATACTTGACATTTCATCATTCATAATTAATTCATAACATCATTATGCCTTCATCATTCACACTTATCATTCATACTTATCATTCATACTTAAGACAAACATTATCTTCATTCATCTTCTTCATTCATAAAACATGACATACATACATAATCGTGGTATCTATCATAGAGCATGCATGGGTAAAATTCATATGAACAGGATATGTACTACTTAAGTTCATGGCATCCTACATTACTTAGGTTCTTGGCATTCATCATCGAGCATGCATAGACCTTCATAAACATACATCTATTATAGGCATTAAACAACATACATGCATTATTCTATATAACATGAATCCTACATCAATACATGTATTCATGGTATATGGTTAAAACATTCATGAATAAACATAGCACATAACCTAAACATACAAAGTCATGGCGTATAACACATAAAGCTAGGGTTATAAGTAGCATAAAAATTCTTACCACATGCTTAGCTTGTACAAACATCATAGTAACCTACAACCAAGTATCCTTGAGACCTTAGCCCAACCCAAACCCTAGAACCTTGAGTTGGCCGAAAGTTTCCTAGGGGATGACTCCATCATTCAATTAACATGGAAGGTTTCATGCGTAAAAGAAAACCCATACATCACTTACAAAGCCATAGGGAGCCATTAGACCCCATAGTTGGAGCTAACCCTAAGTCCTAACCTTACCTTTTGACCATGGCCGAAACCCTAGAGGGTCACAAGCACATGGAAAATTCCCATCATTCACAATTTATCTTCATTAAATCATAGGAAAACATAATAACATGCTTGAAGGGTTAGATATCATCCTATCCATCCCCTCTTGATATGGGCCGAAACCCTAGGGAGCCTTAGAGTGCCCCCAACTTTCCCTACATCATTATCTACACCTTACTTATCATAATAAAACATTAGGTAACATGAATGAAAGTATACAACATCCCCAAGCCCCAACCTTAAGGCTTGGCCGAAACCTTAAAGCCCTACCTCATGGTTTTCTTAACTTGAATCTTAAACATAAGTCTAAATCTTGATAAACATCCGAAAACAATTACACCACAGGTGAGGGGGTCTTACCTTCCTTGATCTTGCTTATAAACCTTGAATAGAAAATAACAAGAAAACCTCCTTGTCTTTAAACTTCTCCTTAGCCCTTGTATCCTTGTAGAGGGCCTTAGATCTTCAAGATGGAGTCTTTTGTGAAACTTTTTCCAAGGGAAAAAAACCCTTGTGGTTTCGGCTAGAAGAAGAAGTAAGGAGGAGAGGAATGGTCTTGGGGAAGAAGAGGAAGGAAAATGTAACTCCCATACCACTTCTCCCATTGCCTTTATACCACATTAAGGAGGGCAAGTGAAGAGTCATGGTGTCTTTTCCCTTGATGACTCTTCATTTTCCCTAAGCATTAACTAAAATCCACTTCATTCTCTACTAGCACTCCCTTGCTAGGTGAATTGATTAGTACATGCATGGTGGTACCATAGGTCTAAGGTTCAATCATTGGTGCATGCACTTTGTTTTTATTTTATTTTTATGTTTATTTCTCCTTATTTCCAAAAATTCCCCAAAAATTCACCCATGATCATACTAATATCCTTAATTAAAACCTATTTATATTTATATTAAATTTCACCTAAAATCCACTAATAACCATGGTCTTAGAAAAGCCTATTAGTACTTAGCTTCTCAATTTAAATGAGAAAATTATGGATAACTAGGCTAAGGTTCGTACTAGTATCTCTAGGTTCCTCAAAACTATCTAGACATGATCAATATTTTTAAAGAAAATATTGAGAAAATTTTCTGGGTCGTTACAATCCCCCATACCTCGTGAAAGTTTATCCTCGAACTTAGAACATCTCCGGGTACTTGCGTCTCATCTCGTCCTCGCGTTCCCTAGGTAGCTTCCTCGAACCGTTGACTTTGCCATAGGACTTTGACTAAGGGTATCTCTTTGTTCCTTAGCTTCTTGACCTCCCGATCCAAGATCTGGATAGGTCGGCTTTCATAACTTAGGTCCTCCTGAACTGGTACTGTCTGTGGCTCGATCACTTGATCCATATTTGGAATACACTTCTTAAGCATTGACACATGCAACACGTATGAATAGCTGACATCTCTTGTGACAGCTCCAGTTCATAAGCTACCCTGCCGACTCTTCTCAGGATCCGGTATGGTCCTACATAACGTGGACCTAGCTTCCCTTTCTTCCCAAATCTCGTTACCCCTTTCATAGGGGTCACTTGGAGAAATATCAGATCCCTCGTCCAAACTCTTCCGTGCTTTGAGAGTCGATAAGAATTTCCCGGTTCTTTTCCCTGACTCTCCGATAAATTCAAACATAGGATCTGCCTCGGGTCGAAAGATCACCTTTCGCTTACGGCACTCGATAGAAGCACCGTATTTGCTCAGAAATCCATTCCCATTATAACATCATAATCCCGCATGTCGAGTACTATCAGATCGCAGTAGAGTTCTCTTTCTGCCATTCCGACTAGCACAACACGCAGCACGTGAGTGGATGTCACTATTTCTCCCGAAGGCAGGGTCGTTAAGAACTTGCAGTCTAAAACTTGTGGGGACATATCTATCTCCTTAGTGTATAGCACAAAAACGAACGAGTGCGTTGTCCCAGTATCAAATATTACAGTAGTGTACTGACTAAAAATAAGTATCTGACCTGTGACAATCGTAGAAGCTTCCACAGCGTCCTCCTTGGTAACAAAGAAAACCCTGGCATTCGTCATAGTTGGTGGGGCCTCCAACATCGGGGTACCTTCCAGCTCAGCTTGCATATAGTGTAATTTCGCTGGTGCACCCTGGTACTGAACGAGTTGTTGGGGAGGGGCCTGGTTCTTGGCAGGACAGTAAGAGGCTATATGCCCTTCCACTCCACAAATGAAACACCGGTTCGTACCTTTGTAGCATTCCCCGGGATGCATTTTCCCGCATGTAGCACATAGGGGAAACCTGGACTGTTTGTTTGCCGGGCCCCCTTGGGAGTCGTTCTATGGCTGCCGTTTACCACTCTGGTTTCCCTTCTAATTAGCATTGGTACTCTGAGGTTTCTGACCTCCTGAGTGATAATGAAAGGGAGGAACATTAGGGATAATGAAAGATGAAGAATCGAGAATCCCGGAGTGAACTTGATTCTTTCTTTCATTTAGCGCCTTCCTTTGCTGATTGATATTGTTTAGATGGTGCTCAGTGAGTAGGGCACTACTAAACAGCTCCTCGGCGGTCTGCGGTCTGTTAACTCCGCCGGCCATGTTCAGAGTTATTTCGGGCCGCAACATCTTCAGCATAAGGTGGACCCTTTCTTTCTCAGTGCGGACCAACTCAGGGCATAGGTGAGCTAGTCGGTTAAATTTCTTCACGGCTTCATTGACTGAGAGATTGCCTTGTCGGAATTCCGTGAACTCATCGTAGTGTTTGTTTGTGACACGCATATTGAAGAATTCTTCGAAGAACTCTGATTCGAAATCTGACCACGTCTTCTGGTTCACCTGTCTCTTGGCCTTGACCCTTTCCCACCACATTCTGGCATCTCCAGAAAGGCAGAATGATGCGCACTTGATTTTCTCATGTTCAGGCCAGTCCAGCAACTCCATTGTACTCTCCACAGTCTTGAACCATGCTTGGGCATCCCACGGTTCACCAACACCCGAGAAATTTTCCGATTTCAGCCTCAACCACTGGATCAGATAAGCCTCTTGTCATGATACCGTGGTCAAGCCTGTCGGAGGAGTTTGCATAACCGTAGGCGCAACGGGTACAGCATTCTGGTTTGCCGGTGGAGTAGTAGAATTTTCGTGTTGGTTTATCAGGGTATTAATTGTTTGCTGCTGCTCAGTGACTTGACGCTGAAGTTGGGTCACTAATTGCATCAGGTCCGGCAAGGGAATAGTCTCATTAAGTCTGCTACTCTGTCTTCTAGCCATGCTTTCCTTCATAAAGGTCAAGTATGGGTAATATAAGTTATTGTTACTCCTACCCCATATTAAATTCTAGATTACTTGATTTAAAAAAAAATTAGGTAAAGTATTGTTCACATTACATATCCTAAAAGGTATTTTCTATCATCATATCATTCATACTTGTTTATTCTAAGGGCATAACATGTCATCCACACTTGCTTATTCTAGCCTTATAAGGGAACATAAGATATGCATATTCTAGACTTATATAAGAACATAAGGTATGCATAGAGGTACTTACTTGGAAGCTGCAGGAAGGAGGCTTGAGGTGTGTGTAGTGAGATGGCAACTGCTCTGATACCAACATGTAACGCCCGCCCTTTTTCCCCCACCTTATGGTGTGGCGAGAAGCGGCGTTATGCTAAACATACATGTACATATAAAACATCTTAATGCAGCGGAATAACTTTTTCCTTCTACTCATGCTTTTAACCATGCAACTAATACATGAAACATCTATACATGCCTAAATTTTTCCTTCATGAACCTAGTGTCATTGGACTTAGCATATTAACGACATGCATGACATCATGATATAACCATTCCATAGCTTATTAATAATCATCATAAGTAGTAAGTAACTTATTCGTAAACATCATGAGTCTTAATTCATTCATTAGGCATAACCATTATAAACATAGCATAGAATCTACGGAGGCATTTCAAAACACAAGACATAATAGAGGAGTCTTTTTTTCCCTCTTTCCTTTGCCATGTCACTACCACACACCCGCTTTTGCCTCTCCTGCTGCTTCACCTAATAACCTCTTGCTTGAACTGCGGTATAAGAAAATAAGACTATAAACACATAGGCTTAGTAAGACCCTTTCCTACTCACTAAAATCATACGTCATATAAAACATAAACATATGAAATATTTGATATAGCATAATTCTGAACATAACACATAAGCCTACTGTTAGCATAAAACATAAGCATATTCTTAACATAAATCATAAGCATATGAGCATTTAACATAGCATGATTCTTAACATAAAAACATAAGCATAAAACATACTTATCATGGCATAATTCTTAACATAAACATAATCGTAAACATACTTATTATGACATAATTCTTAACATGAACATAAACATAAACATACTTATCATGACATAATTCTTAACATAAACGTAATCGTAAACATACTTATCATGGCATAATTCTTAACATGAACATAAGCATAATCATACTTATCATGACATAATTCTTAGCATACATGGGCATGAAACATACTTATCATGACATAATTCTTAACATATATGAGCATAAGCACAGTCTTATCATAAGCATAAGCATAAAACATACTCACCCTGGCGTGATGCATAACATGAATGAATGCATGAGTCGAAATGCGTATACATAGGGATGCTTAATTTAAAATCATACTTTTAAATACTTAAACATAAACATAACATCATTGGGGTCCCCGGCTTGTACCACATACATACATCATAAGCTCGTGTCCCTAAGTAAATACGAGGTAGCTAGCCTCGACCTACTAGGGTAAGGACAACATAGTCGGTAGTCCCAGAACCGGGGCGTTCTTAAGGTGCCCATCCCTGTTGGACAGCTTCGGTAGTCCCAGAACCGTGGACAGCATAGTCGGTAGTCCAGAACCGGGGCGTTCTTAAGGTGCCCATCCCTTGGACCCTTACTTCGGTCCGGTACAAGCCCATTCTTAAAAATAAAATACTTTACATGCTTCATTATTCATAGAACATACATGGCATAACATAATCTTGTTTCATGAAACATGACATAAGAATAGGAACAGCTGCGGTAGTTCCAGAACCGTGGATAACTACGGTAGTCCAGAACCGAGGCATTCTTAAGGTGCCCATCCCTCATCATGACATAAATCATACTTGACATTTCATCATTCATAATTAATTCATAACATCATTATGCCTTCATTATTCACACTTATCATTCATACTTATCATTCATACTTAAGGCATAAACATTATCTTCATTCATCTTCTTCATTCATAAAACATGACATACATACATAATCATGGTATCTATCATAGAGCATGCATGGGTAAAATTCATATGAACAGGATATGTACTACTTAGGTTCATGGCATCCTACATTACTTAGGTTCTTGGCATTCATCATAGAGCATGCATAGACCTTCATAAACATACATCTATTATAGGCATTTAACAACATACATGCATTTTTCTATATAACATGAATCCTACATCAATACATGTATTCATGGTATATGGTTAAAACATTCATGAATAAACATAGCACATAACCTAAACATACAAAGTCATGGCGTATAACACATAAAGCTAGGGTTATAAGTAGCATAAAAATTCTTACCACATGCTTAGCTTGTACATACATCATAGTAACCTACAACCAAGTATCCTTGAGACCTTAGCCCAACCCAAACCCTAGAACCTTGAGTTGGCCGAAAGTTTCCTAGGGGATGACTCCATCATTCAATTAACATGGAAGGTTTCATGCGTAAAAGAAAACCCATACATCACTTACAAAGCCATAGGGAGCCATTAGACCCCATAGTTGGAGCTAACCCTAAGTCCTAGCCTTACCTTTTGACCTTGGCCGAAACCCTAGAGGGTCACAAGCACATGGAAAATTCCCATCATTCACAATTTATCTTCATTAAATCATAGGAAAATATAATAACATGCTTGAAGGGTTAGATATCATCCTATCCATCCCCTCTTGATATGGGCCGAAACCCTAGGGAGCCTTAGAGTGCCCCCAACTTTCCCTACATCATTATCTACACCTTACTTATCATAATAAAACATTAGGTAACATGAATGAAAGTATACAACATCCCCAAGCCCCAACCTTAAGGCTTGGCCGAAACCTTAAAGCCCTACCTCATGGTTTTCTTAACTTGGATCTTAAACATAAGTCTAAATCTTGATAAACATCCGAGAACAATTACACCACAGGTGAGGGGGTCTTACCTTTTGATCTTGCTTATAACCTTGAATAGAAAAAACAAGAAACTCCTTGTCTCTAAACTTCTCCTTAGCCCTTGTATCCTTGTAGAGGCCTTGATCTTCAAGATGGAGTCTTTTGTGAACTTTTTCCAAGGGAAGAAACCCTTGTGGTTTCGGCTAGAAGAGAAGAAGGAGGAGAGGAATGGTCTTGGGGAAGAAGGAAGGAAATGTAACTCCCATGCCACTTCTCCATTGCCTTTATACCATATTAAGGAGGGCAAGTGAAGAGTCATGGTGTCTTTTCCCTTGATGACTCTTCATTTTCCCTAAGCCTTAACCAAAATTCACTTCATTCTCTACTAGCACTCCCTTGCTAGGTGAATTGGTTAGTACATGCATGGTGGTACCATAGGTCCAAGGTTCATCCTTGGTGCATGCACTTTGTTTTTTATTTTATTTTTATTTCTCCTTATTTTCGAAAATTCCCCAAAAATTCACCCATGATCATACTAATATCCTTAATTAAAACCCATTTATATTTATATTAAATTTCACCAAAATCCACTAATAACCATGGTCTTAGAAAAGCCCATTAGTACTTAGCTTCTCAATTTAAATGAGAAAATTATGGATAACTAGGCTAAGGTTCGTACTAGTATCTCTAGGTTCCTCAAAACTATCTAGACATGATCAATATTTTTAAAGAAAATATTAACAAAATTTTTCGGGTCTTTATAGGCATAATGTGAGAAGCATCATACAGCATTACAGCATAGTCAAACATAGCACAAGGCATGACAATCAAATGTGACACAAATCATAACAGTCAACATCATCAATCCTCAGCGGGGTCATCGTCTGATGAATCATCAATATATATGACATCCCCTGGTGGAGTGCTGCTGGAGGTCGCAGCTCCGGGAAACGTATGCTGGTATCACTCCTCATACCACGTCTCCTACAGTGAGCAGATCCCAGAAACATCCGATGCTAGAGCGACTAGTCAGCGATCGAAGGATTGGAACTCTGAGCTGACCTCCTGTTGCCAGAGCTCAAAAATATGCAACTCGCGCTGCACCGTCCGCTCTAGCTCCGCAACCTGCCAGCAGAGATCTAGATCCGGCTCATAGTAATCCTCAGCAGCAGCGGGCGGCTCCTGATCATGGGTTGCCCCAGGTAACTCCCCGACATGTCTCCTATCCTTCCACCTCAACCCCCGCGGTCCGACAAAAATGCCAGACTGGGCCAACATGCGTCGGTCAAGTCGGCAGTCCTACCGAACCATAGGTACGATGCTGCCCTGTGAGACGTCGACACCAACCGAATGCAGCCAGGCAATAATGATATGTCCAAATGGCATGTAAACTGTCTGTCCGTACATCTGACTGTAGACGATGATAGAGAAGAAGATGGTCGTCACTATGTCAAAATCTAGCTGCTGATGCATCCCGTAGAGCATCAAGTAGTGGAATGAGTGAATTTCGTCCAAGTGCTTTGAAGTAGTAGGTATCAGACAGTTTGTGATAATCTTAAACAAGACATAATTAGTGGGGGAAAGGCGGAGAGCAGCAATGGTGGGGAAATCACTGGCGGCCTCACCATGATCCCTTGACCTAGGATGACCAAAAAAGTACTCATGAATAGAGTCTGGTGTGACTCCATTGAAGGGAACCGGTAGAGGATTCGGTAGATAAGGGTAGAGTGAAAAATCATTAGCCGATCGTCGACAATCAAGAAATGCAATGAAGGCTGATCTGTTGAAATTGAGGTCGATACCGGTAACACGTGCCCTCCATCCCGAGCTCTCTCCACCGACCATGTTATTATAGAATTCAGAGACCAAATCAAAGTTGATTGGCCTCTCAAGGAAAAGAATGGATTGAAGTTCGTAGTGCTCAATGATTTGTCGTACCGACGGACAATGTTCGTAAATGAATGCTTGATCCATAGTCCGACATGGCATGAGTTTGAAAGTGTGATATTGAAAAGCTAGGGCGTAATGAATATTTTAAAATCTGGTATGAGGGGGATTTGAAGAGGATGAGGGAGCTCTGGATCGTGAGCTACCCTCAGCCGGCTCTATACCTTTGGAGGACTCTTCAGTGGGTTCCTTGCCCTTAGATGATTTCCTAAAGAGTGGAATAGGTCATGGCAGCAAATTTGATCAAGATTAGCAAATCGAACATCAAGAAGATCATGTCACAGGTTGATAATCATGGCATAAATAAAAAGATCACAAGGTTAAGGTTTGATCAATAAAAAGATTGGTCACGACATAGAAGAATCAAGTGAACATAAGAGTCAGACATTGATCAAATTAACCATAACAGCAAATTATAAAATGAACATAGGTTTAATGAAATGAGATTCAATCAGTGAGGTTTTAGGTCAAGACAAGGGAGGTCACGGTAATGGCACACACTGTAGCGACCCGCCTTCTTCTACCTTAGACGGATCGTTACTTTTCTCTACTTCTCGACTTCTGATGCATGACTAAAAATGCAGAAATCTTTTTTTTTTTTAAATTCATCTAACAATGATATTCTAACTTAAGTAGTCATGCACGATACCATATCACACTTTCCTTCTCAAAAGCTCGCAAGATGATACTCATTGAAGCTTGCCTAGCCCAACTCATCTTTCGGGTATCAGTCGACTGATACTGTATCAGTCGACTGATAGGCCTGAAATCTAAAATTCAGGTTTCGACACTTGTTTCAAAGGTCCACCAATCATGTATTTTCGAGCCATATAAAACTATGATACCATTTCTATACTCTATGCCAGTTTTCTAAACAATTTAGCCAAACAAAATCAATCCATAAACTTGAAATTAGGACTTTTGCGGAAGAAAATAAACTATTCAAGTTATATGAACTTTAACACTAAAGTTTGTACCAATCTTGACTCCTATGCATTCCTAACACCAAATACATGTTTTATAACCTTGCTAAAGCATTATGAAATATGGATGCAACTTTTCTAAACATATTTAAGTAATAAAACTTAATTCAAGAGAAATTGATACTATCTTGGCACATGCATCTATTTCTCTAACAAAGTATCAATATCTCCAACTACTCACATTTCTACTCATCCAATGCAATCATAAGAATATGTAGGCTAAAAGAAATGACATGGAATCTTTACTCTAAGAAATTGAGTATGTAAAACTATCCAAAACTTAAATGTTCGCTAAACTCCCTAAAACAAGAACTTGAAATTTGAATAAACTATAACATTGTAATTTGGATAGTTAAATTGTCTCGTCTCAAAGATCTCTCCAAAATCAGCCACCACACACACTTTACTCAGCACCGCCTCGTCGCCTTCCTTCAGGATTGCTTGCCTTTACCTTTATCTGCAATAAGAGAAAATGCAACTAGTAAGCATAAAGCTTAGTAAGTACTATCTAGCTCACAAAATCTCGAAATGTGCAAACATGCTTCTAGAACAATATGAAAATCATATGAGATACTAACATGCTTGGAAGAAAACTAAGAACATGTATAACTCAAAACATGCATACTCAAGCAATAATAAATCTCAATTTACTTTTCTTGGCTCAACTTGAAACTTTAGCTATTCTTTAACTTTTGAAAACTTTCTTAAACTTTCGAAACTTTGCTAAAGCATATACTTGAAAATAATAATCACTTGGATCCACTGAAGACGTAAGTACCATCTCATATGCGCGTTCCCTAAAAGGTTGGGGTAGCGAGCCACCAATCCTAATAGAGCAGACCTTGGTCTACCAGGGCCAAGACCTTGGAATTGGACACCTGGATTTCTTAACGACGCCCTTGGACGCCGGGTACTGGCCTTAGAAAATAAAATAGCTTTTCTTTCTTTTCTTTCTTATCTGTAAATGCCTTGGCATTTTCTCGAGCACCTTGCGTGCTAAAATCCCTAAGTCTTGACTTTTGGGGATTTCTTAAGGCCTTGGCCTTTTCTTTTCTTATCTTTATCTTCTCTTTTCTTTTCTCATAACTTTTCTTAGCCCTAATCTCATATAGGGTGCTTAATCAACTTATACAAACATATAATGAACTAATATCACATGCCAAAAATCATAAACTAAAGAAACTATCTCTTTTAAAACTTTTAAAGGAAATTCTCGCGGAAAAACCGCCTCTTACTGCAGGTGAGCAGTACTTACATTGATATCTTGGACTTACAACCAAGATTGACGTCTAGGACTCGGGAGAAACTTGAGATCTCGGAGAATTCTTCGCGCCTACGCGTTCCTCTCGTCGCGGGGATCCCGAATATAGGAATATCTCTTGGAGGAGAGCTTTGGCCGGCCCTCTTGGCCTTGGTGTTGTTTCGCCCAAGAGAGGAGAGGGGAAGGGTCGCGCGGCTAGGGTGAGGAAGAGAGAAAACCAAAAAAATCCAATTTCCTCTCTTAACTTATCTATTTATATTCATGGGGCGGATTGACCTAACCACAACTTAAATATATGTCTCTCCACCCTTTGCTGTGCTTGATACCCTAGCCTGGCTGGTCGCGTGCTTGCCTGGTTTCGTGCTGGTCGCGGGTTCGAACCCCCTGCTGCCCTTAACGACTTTTTTCTCCCTTTTTTTTTCTCCCTTTTTAAAATACTAAACGAACTCGGAAAATTCCATAAAAATATTCTAAAAATCCCTAAAAATATCTAGAATATTTCTAAACCATTTTTAAATACTTCTAAGGACTTTAAGAACTAAAAATAGAAATTTTGGGGCGTTACAATCCCCCATACCTTATAAAAAGTTCGTCCTCGAACTTAGAATAATTCTGGATATCTTCCTCTCATACTGTCTTCACGTTCCCAAGTAGCTTCCTCATGCTTTTGATTCTGCCAGATGACCTTCACTAGGGGTACTTCTTTGTTTCTTAATCTTCTAACTGCTTTGTCCACTATCTGTGTCGGTCTGCTCTCATAGCTAAGATCCTCTTGGATCTGTACTGACTGGGGCTGAATCACTTGGCTAGGGTCGTGAATACACTTCTTTAGCATAGAGACATGAAATGTACTGTGGATAGCTGACATATCCTCTGGTAAGTCCAGCTCATAGGCTACCTTCCCAACTCTCTTTATAATATTATAGGGTCCTATGTAGCGAGGACTCAGCTTGCCCTTCTTGCCAAATCTCATCACTCCCCTCATAGGAGCGACCTTGAGAAATACTGAATCTCCAACTTGGAATTCAAGTGGCCTACGGCGTGTGTCAGCATAACTTTTCTGTCTACTCTGGGCAGTCTCAATCCTCTGGCGGATCGTCTGGATAACCTGAGTGGTCTCATCTATAAGCTCAGTCTGGCTGCCTAGTTCTGACTCCATCTCCTTCCTCTCACCAGCTTCTTGCCAACATATGGGTGATCTACATTTCCTGCCATACAATGCCTCATAAGGCGCCATCCTGATGGTGGCCTGATAGCTATTGTTGTAGGCAAACTCAGCTAAGCACAGAAATTTGCACCAACTACCCTTAAAGTCCAACGCACAAGCCCTGAGCATGTCTTCTAAAATCTGATTTACTCTCTCTGTTTGTCCATCTGTCTGGGGATGGAAGGCTGTGCTGAACTGAAGTTTGGTGCCTAGGGCTGTTGGGACCGGGTGCATGTCGACAAGGATACGAGTTCGTAAAATTTAAAATTTTTACGTGCAGCGGAAGAGTTTGCATAAAATAATTTCCTAAATTATTTTAACTTCGTATCTAGCATGCAACCTTATAGTGTATCGACATAATCATAAAATAAAAGTTTGCGAAAAAGTAAACTAATTTACTTTTGTACCTTTGCGTAACTCGAAGAAAGGGACGAGATCCAACCGTAGCGTCCCTTGGAAGCTTCGCCTCTATACGCGTCCACGCCGAGTTCTCTTCGGGATGACTTCACAAAGTCACGAGTTTTGTGCCGACGAGAACTACTAGATTCTCGGAAGGCACAACTAGAAGGACAAGAGAAAAATTAGGAAAACTAACCAACGAAGTAACGGAATCGAATTCCGAGAAGAGAGGAGTCGCTATCCGCTTCTTCTTCTTCGTGTTCGGGTTCTCCTTCTCCTTGAAAGCTCATGCCAACTCCCTTGGGTGATGGTTGTGTGCGCCGGCCCTAATCCACAAGGATGGGGCGCCGGCCCTAATGTGAAGGAGAAGAAGAGGAGGAGAGAAGAGAAGAGAGAGAGGGAGAGAATAATTAATCTCTTAATTACTCAATTGGAATTAAGGGCTAGCCTTTGGTTCCTTTATATAGTAGCAACTCCTTTGCTAAGTCTCCCTCTAAACCGAATTAACGGAATTAGTTATAAGAAATTTATCTTATAAATTTTCTTATTGCTTATTCCTTTTAAGCCTAGTCTTATTATAAACAATTTATAATAAAACAAATTAGTTATCATAAGAGATTTATCCTATAAATTCTCTTATGAATTTTATTATAACTAACTTTATAATAAAACTAATTATTTATCATAAGAAATTTACCCTATAAATTCTTATGAATTAATTCCGTTTAAACCAAGTCTTTATTATAAACTAATTTATAATAAAAACTAATTCTTCTTCTCTTTAAATTATGGAATAAATTTTATAAGAAATTTATAAACTTTCTTATTATGAAAAATCAATTCATAATTGATTTTATAAAATTAAAATAAACCAATTCATGGATTATTTTAATCTTCCATAAAAGGAATAAATTTCTATAAATTTATTTATATAAATTTCTTTATACAAATTTATTTATCCATAATTTATAAAATAAATCGCACTTGATTTATTTTATTAATTAAACCAAAATTAATTGGTTTTTCTCCTCTTTATTGGCCGGCCACCAAAGGGGGGGTTTGGCACCCTCTTTGGCCGGCCAAACCAACCCAGATCGCCGCGAATTAAACTCATTTAATTCGCCCAAAAAGCCTTCAAAAGACTTAGCCATTTTTAGCTTCCATTGCGCCTCTGACCAACTCAGATTCGACTTATTTCTCTTGATCGGAAAATCCAATTTTCAACTCGTTTTAAATCCCTCGGATTACTCGTAGTGCGTGTGACTAAATAGGCTTTCGATTTATGTTGGCCGTCTATAATCAACAAATTATAGAACGATCATGAGTGGCACCTAGTAGTACATCATGATCCCCAATTAATCGAAAGATCAACGGTTTGACCCCAGAAGAAATTATTCTGAAACCCTTCAGCAGCTCTAATGAATCGTGCCCCATTCCCTTCACCACCTTATACCCACTTGGTTCAGGACACGGTCTATGGTGTCAGTCCCCACTAGGCTGACTACGTCACACCTAGCCCAAGTAATATCTTACTCGTCCTTTGGATTTCTAATTAC